>PVHP010007533.1:0-56303 GCA_004024765.1 Zapus hudsonius
AGTTTTGTGGTCCCAAAGTCAGCAGAGAGCTGTGCTTGTCAGAGTCCTTCCCATGAAGCGCTTCTCAGTTGCTGGCAAAAACTCTTAGGAAAGCGATAATTGTCTGTGAATCACAAAAGATTTTACATGCCCATCATTAAGTAGCTAATGAGAAATTTTTTAATAAGGCAACAGTCATGTAGATGCCATAAAATTATGACTGATAACATGTTGGAAAATATCAGAAACAGTGAAAGTACAGACAAATTTCTAAGAAGTGCATATGATTTCTAAAATACTTATATGAAAAATATTTACCTATTCAAATATAAGGAAGGCCAAGCATCACTTTTTATGTGATAATGCTTCCCATATAATTTGTCATATCAAATAAACTTAATTAGTTTAATAGCTCTCATTTAAAGTGAGGCACAAAGCCTTGGAGACAGATGCTCCAGAGTTCTTTGCTGGAAAATTCTATGAAACTTAAAAGAAAACATAATGTTTTCTCTGCCTCTTTTGCCTTCCCAGTCCCTTATAGATTTTTCCAAAAGGCCTGTCACAACACGTCACTTTACAGAAATCTGATTCAGGCTTTGCCTGTTGGGAAATAGAAAACAAACCACCTACCTGCTTGTACAGGTGTAGTGACTTTGGGCAACATTTTGCAACTGTTAACATTTCAGGTCTTGAGTAACTGGAAGATGAGCACAACTCTGATGGATACAGCTGTTTAACTACAAAAACTTCAAGTGCAAGAGGTGGGGCAGAGCCAGCACCTGAGACCATGTATCACCATCTGCTGGTTGGGGGGGCACAGGGTAGCCCCCCACACCCTGTGCTGGCTTTGCTGTGCTGGAGGGGCTCTGTCAGCCCCTTCCCTACTGACATCAGTTTCTTCTCAGTAGATCCTTCTAGACAGAATGAGCCCTGATATCTCACAGTAGTCTTTTCTAACTTTTTTGGTTAGTTTGGGAGTTTTTACTCTTTTTGTTCTTATTTTTGTTGTGGCAAAATAGACACATTATTTGTCATTAAACCCATTTTTACCTATACAACGTATTGGCATTAAGTACATTCTCAGTGTTACGTGGCCATCACTACCATCGTTCCCAGAGCTTTTTAAATCTTCCTAAATATAAACTCTTCACTTTCAACACTACCTGCCACTACCCACCACCAACCTTAGAGCCTGCTTTCTACTTCCTGTGAATGTGACACCTCTGACTCTGGATACCACGTGTCAATGACATCATGTGGCATCTATCTTGTTGTGACTGACTTGTTTTACTGAGTGTAGGGGCTGTTACTACCTTTTGTTTGCTAGCATCTGCTCCTGAATTGTAGGGCTGGCTGCCCATCATCTACAGGTAGGACCTCTCACCCACCTGTGGAGTCCCCCACCACCACTTCCCTGTGTGAACCCCAGAAGAACTCTCAGGCTGTGAAAGTGACTCCACCAATCACGTGAATTCACCCTTGAAAACCCTCCACATAGGAAAGGACCCAAGGCTGGATTTCCACCTGCCTGGCTCACTTCCAACAGGGATTCAATCTTGAGGCACTTGCCAGGAGTTGGGACTAGCAACCAAGTCCATTGCCAGGGGAACACTGTGGAGTAGTGCAAAGCTCAGCACTAGTCCAGGGCAGAGTGGGTTCTAGGATTGCACTGTTCCCCACAATTCACATGAGGAAATTCTAACCTCCAAAACTTTAGAGAGTGATTGTATTTGGAGCTAGGCCTTTCGAGATGTGATTAAGTTAAAATAAAACCATTAAGGAGGGCTCCATTCCAGTCTGATTCATATCCTTGTAAGAAAAGGAAATTTGGACACACACAAAAAAAATAACAAACATTTAGGACACTCATGCACAGAAGAAAAGTCACATGAGGACACAGGGGAAGCCACTATCTGCAATCAAGAAGAGAGGCCTCAGAAGAAAGAAAACCTTGATCCAGGACTCCAGCTTCCAGAACTGGGAAAAATCAACCTGAGTTTTTGAAGCAGTACAGTTCAGAGCTCTTTGTTATGGCAACCCTTGCAGGCTACCAGAGGGAGAGAGAGAACATTCCTGCAGCTTGCTGTCTCCCCAATGGTCCATCTATGAGTCTTCTGTGGTCATGTATCACTTAACAAATACACTCTTAATGAGTTCTCTGATGTGGGAACATCCTAGCATGCTCTTACATGAGTCTGGATGGCATAGATGGGTTGGGTTATGAAGATGTTGCTGGTATAATACATGTTGTTTTGCAGTAAATATTTTTTTTTCTTTTTTTGGTTTTTTGAGGTAGGGTCTCGCTGTAGTCCAGTCTGACCTGGAATTCACTCTGTAGTCTCAGGGTGGCCTTGAACTCATGGCAATCCTCCTACCTCTGCCTCCTGAGTGCTGGGATTAAAAGCGTGTGCCACCATGCCCAGCAACATTTTTCTTTAATAAATAGAAGGAACAAGCTCTGAAATAATGATGAAAAGTATTGTATAATATATATATATATGGACTGATAATATAGTCAATTATTATCATTCGCAAGTATTTGATATGGCACATAAAATGACTCCTATAAAACTTGCTTACACCATCATCACCTTAAGCACAGGATCACTGCATTGTGCTGTGAAGTTTCTAGGCAATAAGAATTCAGCAGGTCTATTACAATCAGATGCTATGTATGCTAACAATTATTTGACAAAAATGTCATTATGTACTGCATGTACTGTACTATATTTAATTCTTTTTAGCTGAAACTAACCGGAAAAGATGTGGGTATCTATAACTAAGAACACTATTATAGACCTATGATTATGTTAGGTACAAATGTTATTAGCTTGTGAGTGATTAAATACTGAGGTCATCTATTTGGATCATAAATCAGTAGGTAATAATTTAACTCATATGGTATGTTAGAGGTCCATAAATAAATCGATGTTCTGGAAAAGGCATGCATTTAAGGAATATTGATTCCTACTACATAGCAGATACTGTTACATGTGGAGAATTTCTGTCTTTAAATTTCTGTTCTTCTATTACTACTCATGTCTTGTGTATTTTACAAAGTACCATCACTACAAAATAATTGTACTTCAGATCTATAAAATAAGTACAATAAGGAAGCTTGGGTGATGGTCAATCAGTAATGTGCTTGCCACACAAGCATGAGGATCTGAGTTCAGATCTCAAGCACCATGTGAAAGCAAGGTGGTATGCACCTGTAATTCCATTGCTGGGGGGGCAAAGATAGGAGGCCCTCTGGGGCTTGCTGGGTAGCTAGTCTAGATGAAATAATAAACATTGAGATTAACAAGAGACCCTATCTCAAAAAGTAAGGTGGGGAGCGATTGAGGAAGACACCCAGTATCCACCTCTGGTCTTCACACACACACGTGCACAGACGTGCAGGTGCACTCACACATACATGTGCACTTACATGCATATAAACATGCATATACGCATGAATACACAAAAAATGCATTAGAGTAAAAACCAAATTGTGGCATTATTTAGGCTTTAGTTACTGATTTAAAATTCAAAAAGTCCATAAATGAGTATATCTCAACTTAGCAGGAAGATTTGACATTTTCCTTTAGGGAAATGTACAAAGTATCAAGTGCAACTTTTGTATTTGATACCATTGATATGAGCCAAAAGCATGTTTACTCAGAGCTTTTGTAGAGATGCTAAGAGAAAATATGAGAACTACAGAGAGACCTCAGAAGCTTACTGCTTTCCTCAGATGCTGGCTTAACCTGGAGAATTATTCTATTTCTCTTGCTTCCAAAGCTTATTTGTTCCCAAATTTGGGTGGGGAAGGGGAATAGCTACCCTCCCCCTCAATTCAGCTCTCCTCCTGTTTCTAAAGTGCATTTCCTATCATTTGTATTAAAAGGAATTCTGGAGCCAGGTGTGGTGGCACAAATCTACAATCCCAGCATACATGTGGGAAAATGAGACAGGCCTGTCACAGATTCAAGGCCATTCAGGACTACATAGCAAAACACTATTTTTCAAACAAAAAGAGGAACAAGTTAAAAAAAAAAACACTGTTTAAAAAAAGTACCTATGAGAAAGTAGCTAGATAAACAAGAGACCTATCACCACAGCAAGTCAGATAAGCCATGAAAGGTCAATGGAGACACCACTAATACACCGCCCAAAGCAAAAATCCAGAGACTCTTAATATCTCAACAAAAAAGTAGACTTAAAACTCACCCACCATGACTCAGGGAACTGAGAGGAAGAGGGGGCTGAAAGACTATAAGAGCCATGGTGGGGGAGAATATCCAGAGACATTGCCCCTCTCAGCAATAACACATAAAGGGGTGGGGGGAAACTGGCTACCTCTAGAGCAATTTATAACCCCCTACCACATGGACTGATCCAGTATGCCCACTGAGGAGGGTCCCCAGTGGTGAGAAAATGGAGAATAAGGTAAACTCTTATTCACTATTGGTGGGAGTATAAACTGGTGTAAACACTGTAGAAATTGATGTGGAGGTTTCTCAAAAAAAAAAAAACCTAAAAATAGAACTACCTTATCTCCTTCTAAGGCTCAGATAAAAATGTGGAAAGGGGGTGGGG
Organism: Zapus hudsonius; assembly: GCA_004024765.1. Classification (NCBI taxonomy): domain Eukaryota; kingdom Metazoa; phylum Chordata; class Mammalia; order Rodentia; family Dipodidae; genus Zapus; species Zapus hudsonius. Next base: position 4,561 of record PVHP010007533.1, read on the forward strand.
GAGGGGGCTGGAGAGATAGCTCAGTGGTTAAGACACAAAACCTAATGACCCAGGTTTGATTACTCAGTACCCACATAAAGCAAGATGCCCAAGGTGGCACATGCATCTGGAGTTAGTTTGTGGTGGCTGGAAGCCCTGAAGTACCCATTCTCTTTGTCTCTCTTCTCTCTATTTCTCTGTGCTTGGAAATAAATGATTTTTTAATGAATCAAGAAATGTCAGGTTAGATAAGGAATTATATGAAATTACTTTCTTATGTATTAATATACCAGAGATTATTTAGAGCTCACGTTCTTGAAGATTTCATCAGGTAATGGTATATTGAAAATTGTGTCACTATTTTAGACAATTGGTAATGTTGAGTGAAAATGAACTTAAACAGTAATAAATAAAAAATAATGATGAATATTCTTCTTAAAATAAGTACCATATAACTGAGCTATACCATTCTTGGAAATGCATGTGTACCTAAAGGACTCCCTATCCTATCAAATAGATATTTGCACATTCAAGTCCAGACTTGTTCCTCTGTTAGCAATAGGAAAGAAATGGAAACAATCTAGCTATCCATAAACTATGGTTGGATAATAAGAAAAACATGGTACATATAAACAATGGAACTTCATTCACCTATAAATAAAAATGAAACTTTCAAGAAAGTAGATAGAACTGGAAAATATTATATTAAGTGAAGAAATCCAGACTCAGAAAGACAAATGTCATATGTTGCTTCTCACATATGGATCCTAGCTATGAAGTGTTATAAATGTGCAATTATGTGGCAGTGAATATATGGAGCCCAGGAAACTAAAATGGCATCTGTGAGAGGGGAAGAAAGAGACCTTAAGGGTGCAAGTGGAGAGTGAGGGTAGTACAGTGCATATGATAAGAAAGTTGATATAAAAGACAAAAATAGCACTTCCCCTTCTTGCTCTTTTTCACCTCTGTATTTTTCAATATAGTCTATAATGAAAATGTACAGATTTTAATAGGAAAAATCATTTATATTATTTATTTGCTTTACATGAAATTATGTTTACATGAAATTATATATATATATATATATATATATATATATATATATTTGTTTTTTTTTGAGATAGGGCCTTACTATAGCCCAGGCTGACTGGGAATTCACTATGTAGTCTCAGGGTGGCCTTGAACTCATGGCAATCCTCTTACCTCTCCCTCCCAAGTGCTGAGATTAAAGAGCATGTGCCACAATGCCTTGTTGAATTTTTATATTTGAATTAGATTATTCGAACCTAAAATTTCATGCTGTAAATCTTAAGGGCAGAAACTAAAACATTTTTTCTTAAAGGGTGTATAATGAACAAGACAATAAAAATGAAATGAAGCATTGATTATGGAGGAAGTGTATGTGTTGGTTTGATTCAGGTGTCCCCCATAAACTTATGTATTCTGAATGCTAGGTCCCCAGCTGGTGGAAATTTGGGAATTGGAGCCTCCTGGAAGAAGTGTATTGTTGGGGGCAGGCTTATGGGTGTTATAGCCAACTTCCCCTTGCCAGCATTTGGCACACCTTCCTGCTTCTGTTTGCCACCTGCTGTGACAGAAATGACATCCAGCCTCTGCTCACACCATCATTTTCCCTGCAGTCATGGAGTTTCCCCTTGAGTCTGTAAGCCAAAATAAACCCTTTCCTCCCACAAGCTGCTTTGGTTGGGTACTTTTTACCACCAGTGAGAAGTGGGCTACAAAACTGTATGAAACTTTAGAGGCTGAGAGATATGTTTTGTTTTGTTTTCCTTTCAGTGCTGAGAACTGAACCAAGGGCCTTTTTTCATGTTAGGCAAGTGCTTTACTGCTGAGCCATATCCTCAGCCTGAAGTTAAGAAAATTTTCAGAAAATGGGCTATATACCAAGAGATAATAGTATATTATGGTGGTTTGAATGTAAATGGCCCCATAGACTCAGGTATTTTTTTTATTAAGATCAAGCTTCCTACTTGGTCTTCAGTGGGCAGAACCCTGCTGGAGGAAGCATATCACTGGAGGTCAATCTTGAGTCCAGCCCTAAGGTGTGGAGAGAGCCAGTTGAACTCTGGATCGTCATGCTTATTGGTGTTAGTTCTATCTTTCTGCTATAAATGGATGATGCAGTGAGCTAGCTTGTTCCACCAGGATGGAGCTTCACCTGGAATTTGTAAGCCTGAAATAAACCTGTTCCTTCCATAAAGCTGCTTTGGGTTGGATGTTTGTTCAGCAATGTAAATGTAACTGCAACATGTATTTAACCCTTTAAATAAACCTATCATACTCACAGTATAAACTAATCACCCTATAAAATAACAAAGTAGAGTCCATTAAGATGAAGTGGCTCTGGCACCCTGGTTCCTACATCAATAAACCAAGCCTAACTCAGAATTTAAAGGAAAATCAAACTTAGCCAATCACAGGTACCACTTGAGAAATATTTTCTATTTCTCTCAGCTGTTAATCTCTAAGGCCTACATCCTAGATGATAGAGCTCTCCTGTTAGTGTAAATTGGTTGTCCTACTTATGACTGCCTTTGTGAATCTGATAGCAGTGTGTGCATATGTGTACTACTCAATGAAATGTACCTCCTCAGGGAGTCTAAAACTGTAGCAGAAACTATTCACCAAATTGAAACATTCCCTTCTCTAGATAAGACTCAGGAAGTAAACAAAACACACATGTCTGGGTAGGCTCCTGAAATTCAGGAGATCACTAATGCCCTTTCCCATGGTTATCTAAGTAGTGACAATTGCAGGAGTGAGAAGAACTCCTATTGGCCATGATACCTGCAGATTGTGCACAGAACTCCAGGGATGCAGCTTTTCTGAGGCATTACCTATGCTGGGGTGGGCTTTTGGTGATGCAGCTACCTTTGCATCATCCATGTTCTTGTGAGTACACATTTACCCACACTCTCCTAAGTAACCCCAGTAAACTCACTGGTTCACTAAACTAGTCATAGACTCATGTCCTTGGTCTGTCATCTTTGCCCTACCTGAGGTGAATAAGTGTTTGTTCACATCTCCCCCAGAAAAAGTCACAAAGCACATGTTCACAGGCAAAACTTGTACTTGCTTAATTTTATAGTGGTGAAGATTTGGAGTCCAATTATTCCCATTGTTGTCCCCCAGAGTCCAAAGGAGGACAGTGAGCCACCTTCCTTTCTATAGACAGATAAAGGTCTGTATCTGCTTTCAAGAAGGCCTCAACCGTTAATGTCTTTACATGTGGAGATTTCTTCAAAGCCCTGGAAACTTAAAATATGAACTCAAGGTTTCCCGGTTAAGATGGCGCAGGTATAGGAACACTAGAGCAGTTAGGGAAGGAAAAGAAACAGAGAGGCCATAGGATGCATTCTTTTACCAGAAACAAGGAACTGATAACCACAGCAGAGACTCAGGAGAGATGAGGGTGCCTGGCACTGATGGCACTGATGGTTTCCAGCTACGGCAGTGTCCTTCGGAGTTGGGAACCATGCTGAGTGGCAGAGTCCCCACTGCAGGAGCTGGGAACCACACCAGGAATCATCAGGAGATACATACAACAAAGCAGTGGGAGAGTTCTCCACACGGAGACACCCCAGCGACCAGCCAGGGAACACTTGCTGAAGACAGGTCAGGGAACCAGCCACCAGCACATCCATGCCCAGCCAGCCCAGCCGTAGATGCTTACACAGATGCCAGCAGCTCCAGCAGTGTGAGCCACAGAACCTTGAGGAAAAAGCAGCGGCTGACAGCTTCTTCCCAGAGGTCAAAACAACAATTATAAAGTCTGGGGAGGGGTGCTGGGGAGGGTCACACAATATTGGAGGGTGAGGGGAGGAACTGGTGTGTGGAAGTAGGATGGGCCCACCATGAACTGGACAAAGGAGAGCCTAGACACTGCCCCTAGTGGGGGAGGTAGCAACCCAGATCTGCCTGCTGTAGGCAGGTGATTAATCACTGGGCTCTTGAGTCTGGGGCACTGGGGCTGTGTCTACTGCTGCAACCCAGTTGGGGACAGAGGCCTATGTTGTGGCTCCAAGCCTAAGCAATCAGGTACAGGGGGATTCAGTCCAGTAAAGAACTGATCCTGCCTTGAGGCAGAACACCCCAGGCAGGAAAGATCTCCGTTGAAATTCAAACCTGGTGATGGCTCCACTGGGGGTGGGGCATGCTGAACAGCACTCCCCATGGGGCCTGGGTCCAATCACAGCTAGAGACCAATAGATCAATGTCAGGTATATGCAGGGGGATAATAGGAAAATAGGTCTATAGAAGCCAAAAAATAGGTCTATACAACACAACCAGTGGAGATTCCAAGGGGAAAGAGGAGCAAGTGGATAAACCCTGAACACCACTGAGTCTCAGTAACAAGACACAGAAGAGTCCACAGAGAGAGAGAACTCTGACCTCTGTACTATATTACATACCAAACACCAACCCAGAAGGGCTGGCACACCCATAGGCACAGCAACTAATGCATCTCTGGTTACAATGATGTCCAAAACCCTACTGGTACACAGAACACTCATTTCTTACCCAACAAAATCTAGATTGACCACAAGAAAACTATAGCCTTACCCAGATATGGGCAGAAACCAATGAAAAAAACACAGAAATTAAAGCTGGAACTCCCCAACCCAGGACCCCTTGTCCCACAATGGAACAGGAAAGTGACAAAGTGAAGATAACAAAAATACAATCCCAAATTGAGAATAATATAACTCCTAACCACAAATGCAATGCAAACATGAAGCAGTTAATGACTGATATAGAAACTATGAAAAAAAGACATAAATGAGTTGAAGCTTATCAACACAAGCATAGACATCAGACTGAATTTAATGGAGAGAAATATGAGAGACCTCAAAAACACATTAAGTGAATTGAAGGTGAACAAATTATGGGAGGAGCTAGACAATCAATTGATTAAGTTTGATGAGGAAGGACTTAACCAAACTTCAAAATGATTCCCAGGAAACATTAGCAAAAACAAAACTAGACTGGAAATTAAAACTCACCAGAGACTTGGAGACTATGAACAAAAATATAGCAGAAACCAAAAACCTCCTTTGAAACCATCACTCCCAGAGTGGATAACCTTGAGGACAGATTCTTGGACCTCAAAGACAAGACAGAAGGAATTAATAAGGATTCCATAGGTTTCAATAAATTTAAGAAATCATGTGAAAAAATTATGAGGGACATATGGGATACCATAAAGAGACCTAATCTTGAGATCATGGGGATTCCAGAGGGAGAAGAATCCCAGGCCAAAGGAATAGAAAATATTGTGACAGTCAGGTGTCTGCAGGGACCACCCTTCCCCTTCCAGCCCCTCTCCTGAATGGGAGGTGTCTAGTTAGAGCTACAACCTAGGTGCTAAAACTGATTGGTCAGATATGAACCAATCAGCTGTCTCTCTGACTCACCTGGGGAGGACTTAAAACTAGCTTCCCTAGAGGAAGTGGCCCTCTTCCCCCACAAGGCAATGGAGTAGAAAGACTGCTGACCCAGGCCTCAGTGAGGTAAGGCCTATACCCCTACCCCAGCTGATGGCTGGGTGTTGCGGTCAGCTTTCTAGTTGCTGCGCAGAAAGAACTCAAGCAAAAGCGGCTTATGGAGGAATGGGTTTATTTGGCTTATGGACTCGAGGGGAGACTCCATTCTGGCAGGGAAAATGATGGCATGAGCAGAGGGCTGGACATCACCTCTGCCACAGCACTGCAAACAGTGGCAGGAAGGTGTGCCAAATACTGGCAAGGGTAGCTGGCTTATAACCTCCATAAGCCTGCCCCAACAACACAGCTTTAGTGAGGTTCTAATTCCCGAATTGCCATCAGCTGAGGATCGATCTATCAGAACACATTCATTTGTTTGTGGGGGACACCTGGATCAAACCATGACACTGGGGTAGAGGGGCAGGCTCCAGACTTTTTCTCTCTTTCTCATAAAGGGAGCTTTCTGTTATCTTTTCTTGGGCTGCTTATTTAGCTAAATAATATAAGTTTGGTCAAACTCTGACAAGTGTTCTCTCCACCCTGGTAGCTGGAGAACTCTGTAACTTCCCACATGATGACTGGAAAATTTCCCCATCCAACTCCCCTTTTCCTAATTTACTAAATTAGAATAAATGTGTAATTAAAATTTAATTCTGTCCCTGTGTGCAATTCTTTGGCATTAGAGGACAAGAACTCAGAGTAGGAAGAGGGTGTGTTTAAAAAAAATTAAATAACTTTATGAACTTCTCAATCTAATGTTTTGCACATAATATACATACAAAAATAGTTATTGTCTGTATGTTACTGTAATAAACACCATAAAGAGTTCCCATTGGTGAACAGACCAGAAATTCATTAATTTGTTGATATTTTCATAATTACAGTCATTCCACAAATAGTTTAAGACTGCTGAGCAAATATCCTAATTTTGGAAGCTATTATGTTAATAATAATAACATAATTCCAGATGATGATGGTGGGTGGGAGGGGTGGTGGAATTCTAAATCTTCAAAAACCAAGAACATTCTGGGAATTCCTGAAGGTCCCTTTGCACAGTGATGATAAGTCAGCTACTCAGAGGAATTACTAAAATAAACAGAAGCCAACTGCATCCTTCTTACCCGTTACAACTTTTCCTCCTGGCATCTTGAGTACAAGCAATGGATTAAACAGACGATCAGTATTTCTCAGAAGCTGGATGTTGTGGAATGTGCCCAGAGTATCAGTTACTCTAGAGTTTGAAACCATCTTTGGGAGCATAGCAAGATACTCATATCAAAAAAAAATGTATTTTTCTTTGATCTCAGAAGCTTGCAAGCTTTGAAGGATGGCTGGAATCTTGTATCGTCTCAGTGGCCAAGTCCCCAGTGCATATCAGTGAAACTTTAGTTCTTTGATGTAGCATGTAATTCAGTCTGAGGGTGTCTGACTCTCCCAAAGCAAAACCATTGGGCTACTAGAGGGTGATCACCTTCCTTTACTTTTCACTCTTACTTCCCTCTTTAATTGGCATGTTGGGAGGTTAGGGCAATCATGGTTTGTTGGAGCTGTGGGAGCCCAGAATGTTACCCTAAAACTCCAATTATACCACTGTGATGGTTAGGCTTTGTTGTCAACTTGACCTTTTTAGTAATCTTAGGTGGGTTTCTTGATGTTGTTCATAAGAAGACAGCCCTTTCAGTAGGGGGCAGGATGCAAGGAAGCTTAGGAAAGCTAGAAATGAACATCCCTTCCTGGGAGGGCAATGCAGGAAGGAAATTCTAGAGATTCAGGAAGCCAAAAGATCTAGGATAGGGTTGCAAGACCCTGCCCTAAGGCAATATAAGGGGGAAAGAAATCATTTCATATCTCTCTCTCTCTCTCTCTCTCTCTCTCTCTCTTTTCTCTCTCTCTCTCCTGCCTGTTTGCTGTAGTGTATGTTGTGCTAGTGATGGGTTTCTCTCTCTGCTTAGACCTGTGAAAGGGGTCAAGCTTCTTTGGAACTTCCCCTGGATCTGTAGCTCCAATAAATCGTTTCCTCCCATAACTGTGCCTGGTTTGGAGATTCATCTCAGCAGTGTGTGGCTGACTGGAATAACCACTTACAAATTCTTCCAAATTAATGGACAGTACAAATAATACTACACTCTTCACAGAACTAGTTTCACAATTTCATCCCCAAAAGACAATATTTTATATCAATTTTAGCAAAAAAATACTTATAAAAATGTGTTAATCTACCTCTACATTTTGTCTTATAGAAAGGGTCTCCCTATTAAGCTCAGAAGCTCAGACTGGCATTTGAGAGAAATTGTTATCCTTCATCTGAAATACTTGGGACCAAAAGAACTTTGGACTTCAGATACTTTTAGATCTTGAAGAACTTGTATACATATGATGAATTACTTGGGTATGGGATCCAGTCTGTTCATGTTTGATATGCACAGCTAGCCTAAAGATGATTACATGCATTATTTTTAGTCTTTTTACATTTTGACTGTGCTCTATCACATGACATCAGGTATGGAATATGTGATTTGTGGCATTATGTCCATGTTCAAAATGTGACTGATTTTGAAGTATTTCAAATTTCATCTTAAGGATGCTCAACCTAATAAAGTGGGTAGAGTCCCTCCATTGTAATGTTTGCCTATCGCTTTCACCATAAAATCGTTAATAAGCAGGGACAGTTTGAAAGCAAGCTCTTTCAGTGTTGAGCACATTAATGATGAAAACAAAGTGCCATAATAAAAGTACTGCACACTATAGTCACCTAGTGAGCTGGGTTTCCCTCCTCCTTCACCATGCCTAAGTAGTCCTAGAAGGTGAGACGGTGGTTAAACCCAGAACCAAGAGCTAGTCAAAAGATCACTGTAGGGGCTGGAGAGATGACTCAGTGGTTAAGGCACTTGCCTACAAGCCTAACAACCCGAGTTAGATTACCCTACGTAAAGCCAGATGCACAAAGTGGGGCATGCATCTGGAATTCTTTTGCAGGGGAGGTCCTGAAGAGCCTATTGTCTCTGCCAGTATCTCTCTGCTTACAAATAAATAAATAATATATTTTTAAAAAATGACTGTAAAATATTAGAGACAAGTCTCTCTTGGGGCCATAATGGTAGGTGCTATTCAGAATAAATGCCAGAAATGATATTACATTTTATTTATTTAACAATTTATGGCTGTCATTGAGTCCTGACCACTTTTCAAAGTCCTTCAGGGTTAGCTGATCTGTTTCTTTGTGTGTTAGAAACTGGATTTGTTTTTAATCTTTTTTTAATTAAGTAGAAACTTTATATGGATATACCATGTGTTGGTACCATCATTTCCCTCCTTCCTGTACCAAATTATACTTAGGGCCCTTCTTACTGGGATTGCTGGTATTCACCAGTTGTGGGTTATGAGTTGTGAGAGCAGCAGTCAGTCATTGGGGGAAAGGGTGCAACACCTGTGGATATTCACTCCCACCCTATGGCTCTTACATTCTTTCCACTCTATCTTCTTCAAAATTCCCTAAGCCTTGGTGGGTATATTTTAAATCTACTACTGATGAGCCCCATTGCTCACTACACTTTACCTCTCAGGCATCAAGCACTTACATCAGGTACCTGATTTCTAACCTGCTGGGGGTCGTGAGTCTTTCTATAGATTTAGCAGAATCCATGAATCCTTTCCTGAGAAAAATGAAGCATAGATAGTATAGAATCATTATATATATATCCCAAAACCTATTATGTTCGTTATTTTTCTCACTGCTGTGACCAAATGCGTGACAAGAAGCAATTCAAGGAAAGTAAGGTTGATTCTGGCTCATAGTTTGATGGTATTCTCCATCATCATGGGGAAACTCTGTGGTATGAGCCTACAGTGACTGACATTATATCTGTAGGCAAGAAGCAGAGTAAGATGAAGATGGGATCTGGGCCATTTTCTCTTTTTATTCAGTCTAAGACCCCAGTCCATGGGATGGTGCCACCCACATTCAAGTTAAACTGCTTTGGAAGCCCTCTTAGACACTTGAAGAGTTGTGTTTCCATGGTAACTATAAATGCAATCGAGTTGACAATGGGGATTAGCCATCACACTTACCCAGATGGAATGCTTAGCAGGCCCTCCTAGGTGCTCCTGTCCTCAGATAATTGCACTTCCCTGACAAGCCTATTTTCTCTCCTTCTATGATTCTGCATTTTTAGTGATCCTCAAATAGCATAAAACCATCTAAGACAGAATTTCCTTAAACCAGTCTTAGCATGGGTTAGAGTTCAGATCAGGTTGCTTGACAATGTGGATCTATTTCTGTGAACAAAACTAGAACAGTGGTTGATTTGATCATAAATGTCCCCCATAGGCTCATGTGTTTGAATACTTAATTTCCAGCTGGCAGTGCTCTTCAGGAGGTTGTGGATCCTTTAGGAGGTGGAGTCTTGTTGGAGGAAGTTTGTTACTGGGGGTGAGCTTTAAGGTTATAGCTGGGCCCCATGTGCTGTTCTGTGTCTCTGCTTCCTATCTGCTGACGTGATAGTGTGAGAAGTGATGTAGGCTTCCTGTTCCTGCCATGCTTTCCCCACTATGATAGACTTTGCCCTCTGGAACTGAAAGCCAAAATAAATGTTTTTCTTCCCAAAGCTGCTTCAGGGCATGTTTCTAGCAGTGTGAAAGTAACTGATACAAACATGTAAGGGAGGGAATGTTCTATCAGGTTGTAAACACCTAAAAACACCTGTGCTGTAATGCTTCTCATAGTGACTGGGATTCTCAGTGGGTTTTTACTCTAAATGATTTTGTTTTGTCATGGTTCACCACAATTTGTATCTCTCTATTTCCCCCTCTTTCTCTCCTCTATTTATCCCAACCAATATCCCATCCATTATGAGCAGAGATCAAAGGTTTATTTCTATCAAGAATATAAAAGAAGCCCCTCCAAGTGAAAGACTTGGAGAAAGTCTACCTTGCCAGGGGCTACACAATTTATCCCAAAATGGAAAACTCATCACTAAATCTCCATAGGGACTAGACAGAAGAGGATCTTATTTCATAGAAGGAAATGAAAGGAAGTCAAACAGAAGTACCAAGTTCAGATATTTATCAAGTATCAAGTAATCCAGAAGTATACTAATGTTTTCATAATTGAAATCTAATATACAGAAATTGACATAGTTCGAATTTTAAAATCCCAGGTTCCAACTTTCCTGGAAAAAATCCAAAAACTCACATTCTAACTGGCAGCATAGTCCAAATCTGAACACTGTCCTGTGGCCCATTCATATTATGGTGGCTAGAATGTAAAATGTCACCCATAGCCTCAAGTGTTTGTGGTTAAGCCTTATTTCTAATCCCCATTGGTAGAGCCTTTGGGAGGGGATACCATGCTGGAGGAAGTAGGTCACTTAGGGCAGGCTTTGAAGTTTATCAGTCCAGCCCTACTGGGTGTTCAACTAGCTCATTGCCTCTTCCCTCTTTCTTTTGGAGATGTGGCACCCAGTTGTCTACTTGTACTATGCTTTTCACACTGTGACAGAACCTCCCCTCAAAAGTATAAGCTGGAGATATAACCTTTTCCTTCATAAGCTGCTTCTGGCTGGGTGTTTTGTTCCAGTAACAAGGTTACTGCTACATGCATTATTAGCATTAATCACCTGGACTGCATGCATTTGAGTTTCCACTTCCATGATTAAATGACAGAACAGTTTTAATAGCATGTTTGTGTCAATGAATTGAATCAATCAAAACAGTTATGAGGCATGACTGAAGCTGATAGTGTTGTCCTAGTAGGTAAGCACTGTCTCGACATAAAACAGAGTTTTCATGAGTAACTCAATAGTTGCTCAATAGTGCTAACAAATCACTGTCATTTTCATGTTGATCTGCAATGTTCTTTAAATCCCATTCATTGGAGTATGAGATCATTCATGTGTTATTACACAAAGTATCTACTATGAGCCAGAATTTCTTCTAGGCTCTTGAAATACTTCAGAAGGGAGTCTCTCTCCTGAAGACCTTGTATTTACTGTAGGATAGATTAAAAACAAGAAGTTGGGGAGATCAAGCTCAGCAGTTAAAGGTACTAACTTGCAAAACTTACTGGCATGGACCTCCATGGAAGACCAGACCTGAAAATAACATGTGTCTGGAGTTCATCTGCAGCAGCAAGAGATCCTGGCATTCCCATACACAGACATGCAAGCACCCATGCACTCACATGTATACATGTGCAAATAAAATTTAAAAAACAACATATATCATTATTCAAAGACTTGTAAGTGATATGAAGCAAATTACAGTAGGAAATGTGAGGGTGGCACTTTAGATAGAGTTGTTTTCCAATCAAACAACCATTTTTTTATTAATTAGAAACTTTGTATGAACAAGTCATGTGTTGGTACCTCTGTTTTCCTCCTCCCTGACCCCATTCCATGAGGGCCCTCCTAAGTGGGATTGCTGCTATGCTCCATAGGGTTGTGGGCTAGGCATTGTGTGACCAGCAGTCAGTCATTGGGAGGGGTGGTGAAACTACCATTTTGTAGAAAAAGCACATCCATCTCCCCAAACCAAAAATTAAAATCAGACATCCTTTCCTCTGAAGAGCTACCTTTACTTATTTATTTATTACAGTGCTGGGGACTGAACAGAAGATGGAATACATACTAGGCAAGCACTCCACCGCTGAACTACCTGCATCCCACAAAGGCTAACTGTGGTTACTGCATCTTTTCTCTTTAAGCATAAGAGGTTAAACAGAAAGTGCAGTGAAGGTTAGGCAATAAAAGACCGCTCAAGGCTTAACTGGATCATTTACCCAAGTCCCCTGGGTGCCTAGTTGAGAACAGCTCACTCAGTTAAGATAGCTCTACATACTGGATGGTTAACCTCCTGCCTTGCTGCTCGTATAAGATCACTTCTCAGACACGTGGGTGTTATTTTATTAAGTGATCATGAATTGCTTTTCCTCTTCATCTTTCAACAGGGATTTCTCCAAATGAGAATTTTTTTCTTTATAGAAACAAATTATACATCCCTTTTTCATAACTCTCAATCTTTCTATGTTGAAGTTAATGCAATGAGAAAATGAGTGTGAGGTAGTAAAATAAATTTCATTTTAATGAGATTTTTAATCAGAGTGGGTTGAAAAATATACAGCACAGAGTAATTTTTGAAGTATATGAGTCATCTTTGAAATGTTTAAAATTTAATTTCATATAACTACATCTGAAATAATTTTCCTTTTTGAAACCATACTAATCATAAGGCCCCTTTAGGGTATTTTCTGTCTCTGTCAGATACATTCTACCAATAAATTCTTCCTTGTCATATTCAATAGCCTCTTCAATTTAATAAAAGGAGCACTCAGCTCTCTGGTCATATGAAAAACTGATTTTATTTTCCCAAATGTAGCAAAGGTTATAATATAATAAACACAGATAATTGTGACCATACTATTCCTTTTAGTCTTTATTACATAGTATTACAAGATTTCATTTCCACCCAGGTTTCTTTCTTTTGAAACAGGGTCTCCATATGTAGCCTGTGTTGGCCTTGAACTCATCATCCTCCTGCCTCGGCCTTCAAGTGCTGGGATAACAGGTGTGACTCCCATACCTAGATTCCCTGAGGTTTCTTGAATATAATTATTTTGTGATTCTTTGACTATAGACAAAGAAAATGTAGTCTCGTAATATTTCTTTTATAAAATATTTTTAAAATATTTTATTTATTTGCAAGCAGAGAGATAGAAGAGAGAGAGAATGGGTACACCAGGACCTCCAGCCACTGCAAAAGGACTCCAGATGCATGCAGCACATTGTGCATCTGGCTTTATGTAGATACTGGTGAATCAAACACAGGCCATTAGGCTTTACAGGCAAGCACCTTAACTGCTAAGCCATCTCTCCAGCCCTCATAATGTTTCTGAAGCCCAAACCATGGTAAATGTATTTTTCTTTTTTGATAGGTGAAGCAGAATGTATGCAAACATAAAATACACCCAGTCACAAAAGAGAAGATATGGGGCTGGAAAGTGGAAGTTTGGGCTTTGAAAAGTGATAGAAAAATGTTTTTTAGGTTAGAGGTAAGGGTTCATGCTTGTTATCCCAGAAGCAGGAGGACCTGAAGAGTAAGGTCACCCTTGGCCATTTACCAAGTTCAAAGCAAGCTTGGGATACTTGAAACACTGTCTCAAAAATAACAAACAGATAACCAGTATTTATACTGGCTAAGTATTGCAAAAAAAAAAAAAAAACACTCATGTCTTGTCTACTCTTTAAAAGGAGAGGAGTTTTCATTTGTTTTGTTTCAAGGATTTTTGTTTGTAGTGTTTAAGTGAAGGTCAGTGAATGTATCAGGACGTTTTGTGACATTCAAACAAAGCATCCATGCGACATATACATTTATCTCACTTTCGGGCATACAAATCCTCAGCCCAAGGACACCTGGATTTTATTTCACTCAAGACTACAATACCATATGATCTACTTTCCAAAGACAAAAATTGTCTTAGGATACTAGCTATTAGTTGAAAATACATATATAATATACACATATAGTATGTTTCCATAATATTACCATTACAACAAGTATATTTTATTCAAAGAAAAATAACATCTTTTTCATATTCCTTTTTTTAGTAAAACTCACATTTCAAATTAATATAAATAAAGATAAATTATTTATAAGGGTATTTAAAAATTATTAAATAAGAATTATAAAATTAGACATATGAACATTTGACAAACATTACTAAAATCTTATACAAAATTTAACATTTTTCACTGGTACTCAGACATAATTTACAGAATTAAATGTTTAATATGGAATGTTAGCCATATAAAAATAATATTCCCAGCAAAAATAAGGTACAATTTTATATATTCTCTTCACAATCTGTGAATTAAAGTCTGTTTTCCAAAACTATAAATTACTGCATATACAAAAGTAAACCAAGAAAGACCCCACTGTACTGTAGGACACCATTATTCCTGAGAATTCTCTTATTATACTTGAGTTCATGCCCAAAAACTTAGAAGTTTAATCTTTCTCTTTTTTTACACTTAGTATGGTTCCAGGTACTTTTTTCCTTCAAATCAGATTTGCATCCTTATGAAATATCTTTATCTGTAGAGAAAAAGAAGAATATTAATTAGATGATTTCTAGCATATATAAAATTAAAGTTTTAGTAGTTGTGTTTCATATTAGCTTTCTTAAAGACTCTGATACTAGGAATGAAGGGTAATGTGTTTACGAAAGGGAGCAGGTCTCATAGAAATGTAAAATGATTTCACTATTAAAGCTTATTATGTCTAAGCATAGAAAATAATTAAGTTGACAACAACTAAATAACTAAGAAGATATTCTAAAAATTTACTAAACTGGAATATCATAATTTTAATATCTTGATAATTTGAAACAGACACCACAGAATATGAGTGAATATGAAAGTCACTGAATCTGAAAGCTCTCAGATTTACTGTTTTGTATTGTTTTAAGGAGATTGGGTCTCATGTTCAACTCTAAATTTTAAAGATCCCCAGGAGAGTATAGTTTGTATAGTATACCTTATTATTTTTTTAGGTGGTGGTGTGGATTGAATTTAGAACCTCGTGCCCTTAGCACTTGCTGTACCACAAGGGTACATCTTCAGCCCCATGATTTAGATTATAATACAATGTATTATGGAGAGACCTTTTCTAGTTACAATGTTGCTCTAAGGGCTTCATGTAAGTTTGCTTATTAACATAAAAATATTCTAAGTGCCAAAGAAGAGAGATACATATGCTTGATGTAGGACATTTCAGTAGCCAAATAAATTTCCTGGATTTATTCTTCTTAAAACTTCAAAAGATTTGAGGCAGATTGAAATAATTCAACCAAGTGACTTGATACTAGATATTGAAATGAATAGAGCTCATTTTCTTTATAAAAATTAAGGGAAATTTTAAATTTAGTAGCTATAAATAGTCAGAATCAAATGTGCTATGTATTACTAGTTTATATGGATACCTTTAAAATAATAATAGCAATAACACAACTAAAAAGAGCCAACTGGGTAATCACACATAATCATAATTTGGACCTTTTGAGTAATAGCATGTAAATATCATATTTGTATTTATTAACTTCATTAGCTTGAGTATTCAAAATAATTCATTAGAGCAACAAGGTCAGGATTGTCTCAGGAGTTGTCACAACAAATCTGTGAGGTAAATTAAGAAAAACCTTGGGCAATTATTTAAGAAAAACAGTATTACACTGGCCAGTGAAAGATGTCGAGGATATTTTTAGACTATGGGTTCTCCATGACTTCACAACAGGAGAATGAGTTGTCTTACAAGGATCTGTCCATGGTACTGAAATTATTACCACCCAAAAAAGTTAACTTTGTATGTACCACACTGGGAGAGAACAAAGTGAATTCCAGATCAGCCTGGGTTAGAGACCCTACCTCGAAAAACCAACAGTTGCAGTGTTTTTATAGATTCTACTTTTGTAAGCCAATGTTATAATTTCTATTATTTTTATGATTATACAAATACTTTATTCCCTTTGGGCTCCTAGGGAAATTGATCCAGAATGAAGCTTTTAATTTAACATCTCACTCTTATAAAGTGATAGACTAGAGTAGGCAATGATTTTATATTACTTATATTTTAATTGTGTGTTTTGTTTTGCTTTTGTTGGGACAAGGTTTCATTATGTGGTCCAGACTCATCTAGAACTTACTTTTGCCTCAGCCTTGCAAGCCTTGCATCTGTCACCAAGCCCAGCTAATTATTTTCTTTTTCTTATAGTTTTCCAATATTCTCTTTCTACTTTTTACATATACTATGTAAAAAAAACAAGTTTGAAGGCCTACTTTTGTTTTTAGTGTTTCTTTTATCATTTAAGAACAGAGAAAGCTGTAAATGATTTACACATCAATGCCCATCTGCACAATGTTTCTGAACAATAATAAAATTGAAGAATGATTGAACAAGGTTTTAATCATTAAGGTTTGGTAAGACTGCCAAAAATTATTTATTTTTACTTGATGCAATTACATGAAGAACATTTTAAACTAATTCAATCAAGTAGTCAATGCATTTAGGCTGAATTTAAACTAAAGTGAAAAATCTACAGATTCAGTTTAGGAGATGTGAGGTCAGTTCTGGCTTTATATACTCTTCAAATTTTCTTGTTTTGTTTGTTAATTTGTGTGTGTGTGTGTGTGTGTATGTTTTTGAAACAGGATCTCACTATGTAATCGTGCAGGCTGGCCTCAAATTCTCCTGTTTCAACCTCTCAAGTGCTAGGAATATAGGCAAAATTTTCTTAAGATAGACTATAGGACCGGGGCTGTAGCTCAGCGGTACAGCACTTGCCTATGTACTAGTTCCTGGGCATGATCCCTACAACCATGAAAAAAGAAGAGGAGAAAAATGAAGAAGAGACGTAGAAGAAAGGGATGGGCAGTGTGAGAGAAAATAAACACTTAGGATAGGAAAAATTAGATAGATAATGGATAGATAGATAGATAGATAGATAGATAGATAGATTAGATAGATGATAGATGACATAGATAATAACAATAGATAGATAGATAGATTATATAGATGATAGATAGATAGATGATAAACAGATAGATGATAGATAAATAGATAGATAGATGATAGATCGATGGATGATAGATAGATGATAACAATAGATAGATGGTAGGTAGACAGATAGATAGATTGGCTGATAGACTGATAGACAGATGGATGATAGATACTCACAGGGCGGGTTTCCTAGGTCTGTGAACATAATGGGCTCACTGCCAATCTTGTTAGCAATCTAGCACATCTTTTATAATCTAGGCAAACATGAAAAAGTAAATAATGCATATAGTTACTATAAATGTGGAAGAAATAATGTCAGTATTATAATTAATTCATATAACAGTAGCCATGATTTTTAAAACATATGACATATTAAGTGTTTAACATGGATTTTCTCTTTAATTCCCTTGATAACTGTCAGAATAATGAGATATCTTCACTTTAAATATAGAAAACAGCTTCAAAATGCAACCTATCTCCTAGTTAGTAAACAACTTAGTCTTAAAGGCTGCTTTATCCTACCACACTGTGCTACCATTCAGTGCTTTTGCATTGAGCCCAGTATTCTTTTTTTTTTTTTTTTTTTTGTGGTGCTGAGGACCGAACCCAGGGCCTTGCGCTTGCTAGGCAAGTGCTCATTCACTGAGCTAAATCCCTAACCCCGGAACCCAATATTCTTAATTTCCCCTAATCCTTAAATAAAACTTGGTTTTGGAAAAAAAATCATAAAATTTGACACAATAGCCTGAGTGAAATTAAATATTCCTCAAGATGAACCACTCTGGTAATTTTAAAAAGTGCCTAAAGTTCACTTCCTTTGAAAGAAAAGTTAAGATTTAGAAAGGAATTCAAAGCAGCCAACTATATTACCAAATATTACCACAATTAGAATATTTTAAATGCTAGCACTTTATTCTTGTGTTTTTAATTATTATCAATAGTAGTAACTTAAATATCAAAAAAATCATTATGTAACCTTGCCACATACTACCATTATTCAAAAAAAAAATCCAGCAACCACTGAATAAATGACATGAAAGGAAAACATTTACTTTAAAATAATTTAGGGGGAAATTTTGACTTAATGGTCATCTTATTTTTTTTCATTTATATAAAAAGCACCTTATTTATGCCAAGGAATTTGAATAATGATAAAAGGTTTTAATCAAGACAAATATTTAGATGTTTAAGGAAATCCGGCTATTTTAAGATTTGGATATATTCCCAACAAGAATGTGATCTTGTGTCTTATAGTTCCAACAACACACACAAGCCTTAAGCACTCACTGTGTTATAAATAGCATCTCATCCCGTGTTTAGTCTATCATGCCCCAGTTGAAGCTTAAAATTATAGGCACTTATTGTGGGATAAGGATTTTTCTAAAACCTGCCCAAGCGACTTACAAGCTGGTGTTGAGCAATCCCTGGTATTATGGTAGAGTCGATGGAAATGTTTGCTACATTCAGCTGAAAATGTGACTGGCCCTGGAGGGAAGGCAAAGAATGCTTATTATAAACAGAGATGTATTTTCCAAACAAATTGCTAACACTTTATGGATAGAGATGATATAAATCTCATTTACATCCTTCCTGCCTTTAAAAGAACTTTCTTAAGAGTTCTTCCCCTCGCCCAGACTCTGTGGGAGTCAGAGTCCTGAGCAGTGAAAAACAAGCTGAATGCACTCCGCATTCTTGACCTCTCACATCATGGAACCTTCACGTCCAGCACTACTCTAGAATAACTGGAAGGGAAATATTCTAGAGAGAAGAAAAAAAATTGGAGCGAGCAAATCAAGTGTATGTGAAGAATAGAAGCAAATGTCTGCAGTTTCTACTTTCTGTTCCCCGGTTTTTTAATTTAATAGATAGCAAAGTTTATATGCAATGACATTTATTCCTTTGTTAAATGAAAAATGTTGTGTGCTTCATCTGCGTTGAGGATTACTGTAAAGGTGCCAGAGCTTTTAGACGTCCCTTATCTTTCCCCAAAAATCCAAGATGACTCCATCAAGACTTTCCTGTTTCTACCAGAAGGGTTTTATGGAAGTGGGAGAAGTGGGAGAGCCCAGTTAAGTTACGAACTTTCAGAATCCCTTTGCATCCCCATCTGTAGATGGATTGTTACTTGACCCTCACAAGTATCAATCCCAGCACTTGGAAACAGTGGGCAGGAGAATCAAGAATTCAAAGCCAGCCTCAGTTACGTAGTAATTCTGAGGCCTGCCTTGGCTACATGTGAACTTGTCTCAAAGTAATGAATTTATTTTTCAAAAGTTAATTAACAACCATGGCTCTCATATTTGATTGGAAAAGTCATATAGGAAAACCACATCTTTTCCGTATTCCAGGGATGCAAAACAATAAAAGATGGGAGAGGTTATTGGGAAAAGAGAGGAAATAGCAATAGCAAAACATGGGGGAAGGTTGTTCCTAGTGATTTGGTGATTCCTAGAACTTAAAGCATTGGATTACTGAAAATGATTCAAAAAATTGAGTGAGGAACAAAATAGTGTCATTAGTGTCATGAGAACATGTGATCTGTGTTTAAGATATGTCATATGGCTGTCTGTATGTTGTCCCCTATTTAAAAAGTTCTGCTGCCCCACTGGTGGGAAACACAATCGAAATTCTGCAGCATGCTATAGAAGACTGTTCCCAATCTGATTCTAGCCTGTGTTTCTAGCCATGTACTTGTCCAGTGGTCAGGTGTATTTCTTCCTAAGTCCATCCACAGTCTACCAACATACCCAAATTACACCATGTCCCTCCAAGCCTTGCTCAGTGGGTTCCTCCCAGCCAGACTGCCTCTCTCATCTCGACACAAACTATTCATCCCTTAAAGATCAGCTGAAATATGTCATCCTCAAGCCTTCATCAGTGGTTCTCACTTCCCATAGACCCGTAAAATTTTGTTCATACTTCTATTACTTATTGAGATCTAGTTTAGTTTGACATGTGAGCCTCTTCTTGACATTATCTCCATATGTAATACCCAATAGAGTACTCTGCATAAAATCTTTTTATTTACCCCAATCACTGAAACAGTAGATTATGCTCACCTATAAAGTGCTTTATGAATTTATCTTTCAAGGTCAAATCTCTTGGAAATATTTCTGAAAAGAAAAAAGAACACTTTACAATTTCTAGGATACAATTCAACTATAAAAAGATATCCCTGGGCCAGAGATATGGTTCAACAGTTAAAGGTGCTTGCTTACAAAGTCTTCCCCAGTACCAAGGTAAGGCCAGATGCACTAAGTGGCACATGTGTCTGGAGTTCATTTGCAGTGGCAGAGAGCCCTGGCATGCCCATATTTGCTCTCTCTGCTTCTCTCTCTCTTTCTCTCTCTCTCTTTTTCTCTCTCTCCCTCTCCCTCGCCCTCTCTCTCAAATAAATCAACTATGTTTTTCAAAAAAGATATCCTGAAGGTTCTATAAATACAAGCACTAAGCTTGCAGATCATGGCATGTAGCTTCTCTCAAATCCTTTCCGTTTCTGATCATGCCTTGGAGCTCTGGAGCTATACCAGCACTCCTGCTTGCTCAATGCCTTCCCCATGGCACCCTACAGACCCCTCACCGATGTATAGCCACAAGTGAACTTTCGGACTGGCCCCACACCTGCTCCTCTGCCATGTTACCTAGCCTCAGTAACTGCTTGGGCTAGCACTCAAGAAGCTGGACTTGATTTCCCCTTTTCCTCAGCACCCCATCCAACCATATATATTGCATATTCCAGTTCCAGCCTTTACCTTAAACCCTAGCATTTCTGCCTCCTTCCACTAATTCAGCCTGGTCCAGCCACCACACTTCTGTGGCTGGACTTTGGCAAAAATCTTCTAGCCAGTCTTTTCTGCCCTATAATCCTTTTCCTCCCACAGCAGTCAGAGAAAATGAGTGAATTGTTCTTCAGATGATGATACTCTCACTTCAAAGGTTTAGCTTAAAATAAAATACAATTTAAAAATTAAGCAAAATCTCATCTGTTGCTCACTAGAAATCTACAATCAGGAGCATATGTGACTCATATAAGATGAGAAAACAAACTGTATAAAATATCACCAAGGTTTGCTGGCAGTTGTGAATTTAAAGTGACAATGTTTTATTATAGACTGATGTATGTCAAACATAATATGGGTGTAGCAAAAAAGGAGACATTTGTCACTTCTTCATAGGTGTCAGGTGGGCATGATGACCACTATACTAGGAAAATAACCCACACTTCTCCACAGGTGAATCTAAGACATCACATGGACAAGGAAGACTTCATGGAGCCTATGCAGTGGTGATGGAGCTATGATGAATTTCTGACAGCATTTATGTCCTGGTGGGATGGGAGTCCTTTCTGAGGAGGTAGCTAAGCAAGCCCCTAGCAGCCTTGTGAGCAGATGATTGAGGGGAAGGCAGGAGTGCAGAGATGCAACCTCCCCTCTCCCGTGACAAGGAACACCTGAACTTTATGAAGCCAACCACTAACTGCTTAAAGCTATTCAGACTGTAAATTGCATTCAGGATAGTAAATTCAAACTGTTTGCTTCTTACTACCCCCCAACTTTTGCTGCTTAATGTATGTTTCACCAAGCAGTAGCATGGACATCTTCTGAGAGTTTCTGACAAAAGCAGCCCAAGCTCAGGCTAAAGAATTGAACTTAGTTTTGTTTTTGTTTTTTATTGGAGCACTGCATGTTGGGGGCATTCCCCCTCTGTATGCAACATCTATGAGTGCTTTGGAGCTACAGATGCAGAGCTGAGTGGCTACAAGCACTTTTTCAAACTCCCCTATAAAGTACAGATGCATTTTTCCTTAAAAACTGTCAATAAAGGGGGCTGGAGCGATGGCTCAGAAGTTAAAGGCACTTGCTTGCAAAGCCCATTGGCCCAGGTTTGATTCGCCAATACCCACATAAAGCCAGATACACAAAGTGGCACATGCATCTAGAGTTTGTTTGCAGTGGCTAGAGGCCCTGGAACACCCATTCTCTCCCCCTTTCTTTCTGTTTCTTTCTCAAATATATAAAACATTTTTTTAAATGGCAGTATAGAGCTAGAGAGATGGCTCAGCAGTTAGGTGTGCTTCCTATGCAAGCATGAGGGCCTGAGGGAGCCTAAGATCACCCAAGTTCAAATCTCCAGAACCCACATTAAACAGCTTGGCATGGCTGTGCACACCTGTAACCTCAGAAACCTCAGTCCCATAGGGGAGCTAGAAGGAAAGAAAAAAAAAAAACCAGCTCCAGGACCAACGTGACTCCTGCTGAAATAAGAAAGGTGGAAGAGCAATAAAGTGGGACACTCACCATTAGTGGAATGGCTGTAGTGACAGCCACTGCCAACACAGGTGAGCACACAGGTGCTGAAAGGACACACACACACACACACACACACACACACACACACACACAAGAAATGGTAGTATGCAGTCATCCCTCCAATCTCTATGGGGCCTACAACATCTGCAGATTGGATCTATTTTGAAGAAAACCTGTGTCTGTACTAAATATGTCCAGACTATTTCCTGGTAATTGCTCTCTACACAATGCAATATTACAGTTATTTGCATAATTTTTATACTATATTCAATTTTAAAAGTAATCTGGAGATCAAAATAGACATTGGGGCATTGTAGGTTTTATGCAAATACACTACTTTCTATAAGGGATTTGAGCATCTGTGGGTTCTGATATCCACAGAGGGTTTTGGAACCAATCTCCCATGGATACAGAGGGAAAACAGTACTGTGTTTCTCAGGGCTGCCATAACAATGTTCCACAATCTGGATGCTGTACATCAACAGAAACTTATTGTCTCATAATTCTGGAAGCTAAAAGTCTGAGATCAGAGAGTGGGCAAGGTATGCACTCTGTGAAGGTTCAAGGAGGGATTCTCCCTGCCTTTTCCAGTTTCTCATTTCCTAGAAATCCCTGGCATTCTGGCATCACTCCAGTCTCTGCTTTTCTCATTATAGGATGTTCTGTGCCTGTGTATCTCTGTGTAGCCATTGTCTGATAAGGATTCTAGTGATACTGAACTAAGGGTTTTCTCTGCTACATGCACCTCATTTTAAATAATTACATATACTGTTCCCTAGTTCCCAATAAGGTCATGTTCTAAAGTCCTGAGGCATGAGACTAGAACATACCCTCTAGGGGGACACAATTCAATTAATATAGAAATCTGAGTTTATGGATAGTACGATGGCTCAGAGGCTAAAGGCATTTGCTTGCAAAGCCTGACATCCTGGGTTCAACTCCCCAATACCCATGTAATGAGCCAAATACACAAAGTGACTCATACATCTGTGTACCCAGCTGTCGTAGTCAGCCACACGCCACTGGCATGAATCTCCAAACCAGGCAAAATTGGGGGAGGAAAGGATTTATTAAAACTACAGATTTAGGGGAAGTTCCGTAACAGCAAAAGAGGCTGGCCCTCTTTCACAGGTACAAGTAGAGAGAAAAACCCATCACCTACACAACACACACAGAACAGGGAGGGGGCAGCAGCACCAAAGCATCCTGGAGATCAAATAAGATGGAGACCAAGTCAACAACAGCTGGAGCAAACAGAGACCACTGGCATGAAACACAGCCTGCTGCCATGAGTAGGCTGACCACACCTCCTACTGGGAGAGAACAGTGAACCAAAAAAGGAGCACTTGTGCAATGGAGGAGCCTGGGCCTGGGGGAGACAATCAACAGCTTTTAAATTTGGCCAAATATTCCACTGATTGAGGGGGATCCCTTAACTGGAACTGGGGACTTAGGGTGATATGCAGTGGAACCCGGTCTCTTGGGCTCATGAGAAGAGATGCACCATGGGAGCTATTGACAGAGAAGCTACTATAAATAGAATCTAAGTAATCCAGAATTGTGTATCTTTGATAACCTATACTGATCTCACTCTCCAATGGAGACTGTGTTTATATCTTTCAGAATGCAGCAAGAGAGCTGTGGCCCATCCAACCCTACCAACTGTCCACAGGCCTATAGCTGAGATCCTGGCAAGAGATGAGCCACCACAGTCATACCATAGAGGATCCATATGAAACCCTGCAGAGAATGATGGGATGAACAAGGAACCCACAGCCACAGCCATTCAATCAACACACGATAAGCCAGTGAGAGAGAAACCAATGATATTCAACACAAAGACCCCTAAGTTCTCAACATTAAAGCAGCCTTAATACTCACCCACCACGACTCAAGGAACTGAGCGGAAGAGGGGGCAGAAAGATTGTGAGAGCCATGGTGGGGGAGAATATTCAGAGGCAAGACACCCCTGAGTAACATCATACTAGGGCCAGGAGAACCAGGCTGACTACTAGGCTATCCATGATCCCCTGCCCCAAGGACTGATCCAGATGGCCCACAGAGGAGGATTTCCAGCAGAGTGGGCATGGGGAAGAGGGGTTTTGGGGAACTGGGGTTAACAACTCATCATTTTCCCATTAAATAATGTAACTCATTATGGACAATTAAAAAATGAGGAAAAAAAGATGGAGACCAAGTGCCCAGTGCCACCAGGAGTGGGGTGAGGCCCAGGCCATGTCACAGCAGG
Source organism: Zapus hudsonius (assembly GCA_004024765.1). NCBI lineage: Eukaryota > Metazoa > Chordata > Mammalia > Rodentia > Dipodidae > Zapus > Zapus hudsonius. Next base: position 29,148 of record PVHP010007533.1, read on the forward strand.
CACAGGTGAGGTGTGGGGACTCACAGGTGAAGATGGTGAAGGAAGGAGGCTTTAATCATTATTTATATTTTTCTTTTTATTAAAAAGGTAAATTAAAATTTATTTAAGCTTAGTTACTTTCCCATGTCTAAGCACACTAAATATATTTCTTGGCAAACAGACAGCCCTTGAAGTTCAGAATATACACATACATATATAAAACTCCAATTATTTTTATGTAATAGTTATATAATCATCTGAAGATAGTTATACTATCTAGAATTAAACAAAACAGAAATTACTTATAATAGCCATATTTCATTCATCATTTATAAAGCACTATCCCAATAAATTACATTTCCATTAGGCTTAACAAGAGTTTGATCATCTAAGTGCAATATTTACTTAAACTGAAAATGGGAGATAAGTCAAAATTATTTTTGAAGAAAGGTCCAAGTGTTGTCAGGGTTCTATTTCTGCTCCTTTGGAGTATGAGGTGCAACGGTGGCTAGATGAAGGCCAAAGCAAGCAGGGAAGAGGGAAGGAGGCGCTATTTGGAATCAGTCCCACAGAGGTAACCTTCAGGAGGCAAGGGTGTGATGCTCCTTGAAAAGGTAAGGAGAAAAACCTCTCAAATGAGGAGACCTCTCTCACTGGGAATTGAGAATGTGGCAGTTGAAGGAAATCCCTTGGTGAAAAATCAACTCAAGAAGTTCCATACATATTTCCTAGAGGACAGGGAGGAAAAGGAGGGTGAACTTGCAACAAAAGGCTTCAGCTAAGATGAAGTACCAAGTTCCAGAAGGAAGACAAGTTGCTTCTCTCTCAGCATGGGTCAGTACCATGATCACCTTTGATATCACTTCTATTACAGTCTATTTTTGAACACAATGCCCCATCAATTCTATCCACAGAAGGCATGCTAAAACTTCTCTCAGAATTAGAATAGAATCTGTCTTGCTCTTGTAGAGAAAGTTAGATCAGGTTGTGGCTGGACAGAGGGAGGTCTTATCCCCCTCCTTGCCTGTTCCCATGGAGCCCTTTGTGGTCATGCTAGCCCATCACAGCTGGAATCTCCTCCTTCATTGCTAAGCTGATGTTGCAGAGCTATCTCTGGCCTCTTGGGCCTCTTCCTCCTCCTGGTAGAAGCAAAGGTAAGTGTCTCAGGAAACCCTGAAGCAAAGATTGACAAAGAAAAGTTCTTGATTCAGATGAGAGAGGTGAGAGAAACTTCACCATGTAAGAACCTCTCCGTCAAGTGGTGCCTTTGTAACTTTTCAGTGCATTAGGATCTTTCCAAGAGATTCACATTTAAGACCTATTCAGTTAATGTTTGTGTTTTATAAGCATTTTCGCCTGAAAATCTTTGTGGTTTCTTTAAGCATCCCAAGATGCTTTTTCTCCTGGGAAATAATGTTTCCTTGATAAGAATAAGTGGTTCTCCACGTGGCTGTATAGAAGAGACCAGTAAGTCAAGAAACGCTCATCTGTGCAATAGTGGTACTAAACCTAGGAGGGTAATCAATACCTTACTGACTGGCTAAGAGATCTGTTTAGTGACAAGGAACCCTTAACTGGAACTTGGATCCATAGAAAAATCCTATGGGGACCAACTTGGGCTCCTAGGGGAAATTCCCACTACCAGAAAGCTACAGTGAGGCCACACCCATTAGGAGTTAGCCAAAATCACAATGTTGTCTCATTTAAACCATATTGACTTCACTCTCCAATGGAGATTTTGTTTGTATTTTTCAGAAGGCAGTGAGAGATCTGGGGACAACCCAATTCCACCAACAAGACATGGGATAATGGCTGACATCCTGACAGGAGATGATCCACCCCAGCCTTCATACAGGGCCCAAATGAAACCTACAAGAAAGTGATAAGACAAACAGAAGACCTATCACCACAGCAAGTCTGATAACCCATTAAAGGGCAATGGAGACAGACACCAATGCTACCCAACACAACCCAGGGCAAAGGTCCAGAGATACTTAAGATCTCAACAACAAAGCAAACTCAAAACTCACCCATGACTCAGGGAACTGAGAGGAAGAAGGAGTGGAAAGAATGTAAGAGTCATGGTGAAGACTGCTGCTGCAGTGTCAGGGGCCTGGTCGGCTACAACAGGATACAGACTGTTCACCATCCTGTTCAGAATCAAACACACTGAATGATGGCAACAGGGGCCACTGTGGAGCATCTGCTGATGAAGTCCCTGGCCACCACTGGCATCATCTGCCCTCTGTGGGAGCCTCCAAACCTTTCATTCACTCTTTGATAAAGCTCTGTACCCTGAGGTGGCTCAGGTCCAATCCTGCCCCACAGGATGCCCAGCCTAACTAGTAGGGATACTGGAAGGTGGTGGTCTTTAGTGAGGGTCTTCTTGTCATCTGGGGCTGGGTCTTATGCAGGCAGTAAGACCCAGCTCCTACCTTCCCTCTCTTTTGCTCTGAGTGAAAATGAATCTTTTCTTGGAATAAGCTGATAGCTCAGGTATTTTTGAACACCAACAGAAAACTGACAAATACAATCTGATTACCATATGTTAAAATTTTTTACCAAAGTTATTCAAAATACCTAATAAGACAGGAAAATAGAATATCTAATCATAATTTTTAGTATTTCTAAGAAAGGAATATATGTGGATTTAGAAGAATCAGTGGATAAAAGCACAAATAGAAAATAATACCATAATAAACCTAAACCAAAGTTTAGCTTCTAAACATGTAAAATAGCACATTCACTTTTCATTGTTCACAAAATCTTGTATATATACTAGGTTTCTTTCCTTTCTTCTTTTATTTTTACTCACTACTTTAACACTTCAATTAATGGAGTACTAATGAGATATTACTATAGTAATTAATTTCTTTTTTGTGTGTATATGATGTGTATTTGTGCATGTATGTTCATACGTGTGAGTGTGGGCATGAGTACACCATGGAGTCCATATGGAAATCAGAAGACAACTTTTGGGTGTTGATGCTTGACTTTACTTGGTTCAAGGCAGTGTCTCCTATTTTCATTGTTTACTGCTGGGCTCACCAGAATAGCTGGTCAGGAGCTTTCAGCTTCCAGTATATTCTCCTGTCTCCACCCCTCATCTTACCATAAGTGTGCCAGGATTATAGAAGCTCACCACAGCTTTCAGCTTTACATGAGGTCTGAGGATCCAAACTCAAGTATTCATGCTTGTGCATGGCAAGCACTTTATCTGCTCAGCCATGGCCCCAGCCCTAATTTGTATTGTTGAGATTTAGAAATTGAACTATAAACCTTGCCTACTTAAAGAAGATTTTGTCTTCAAATCTGTAAAGGAGCACAGGAGACAGGTAGAGGAAAGAGCTACAAAAATGGCTAAAACTCTATCCCCATGAGTGGGCTGTGATTGCTCCTGTTTTAGCAGTGGGCATATTCTCAGGCAACAGAAAATTTCCCATAGCAAAGTAAAGGTGTTGAGGTGCTGTGATGAACTCATTTTCTCGGGTTCCCATGATTCTGATGCCAGGGCAGGACCTGGACAGCTGAGAAGCTGCAAGCCAACATGTCTCTCTCCAACACAGATTTAGGGGGTGCCAGTGTTTGAGACACAGCCCACAGAAAGCCTTAACTCTAGTTTTTTTTTCCTTTTTCTTTTTTTTTTTCAGAGACACGTTCTCTGTTGCTATATAGCCCAGGGTGGCCTTGACCTCACAATCCTCCTGCCTCAAACTCACAAGTGCTAAGATTACAGACAAGTGCCATAGTGACTTCAAGATTCTATGTTTTCTGTATATACAAGAGGCCTACATTGTGATAGAAAAATTTAATACTATCCAATAATTTTACCAAACCATCGCCTGTAAATAATCACATGATTTGTTTTTGCTTGTTGTCTTCTTGGTTTCCCACCAGTGATGTTCACTTCATAAATAAGATGAGGAGTTTTCTCTAAGTTGCCTACATTTTGCCTTATCTACACATAGAAAATACTCTGTCATGTGTGAAGTGGGCATGTTGAAAAGTGAATAGTAACTGTGAATCATGTGGAGTTCAAGTAAATTGAATACTCATAGATTAAAGTTTTAAATATGAACAGGCTGGAGAGATGGCTCAGCTGTTAAGGCACTTGCCTGCAAAGCCTAATGACCACAGTTCGATTCCCCAGGACCCACGTAAAACCAGATGCATAGAGTGGTGCATTTGGAGTTCATTCTCAGTGGCTAGAGGCCCTGTCATGCCTGTTCTCCTTCTCTCTCATTCTTTCTTCTTACAAATAAATACATAAAATTGAAAAATAAATATGAACAGAAGTATAAAGTATCCAAATTGGTGCACTCTTCAAAAATGGCATAAAAATCTGGGTAAGTAACTTATCATTTTACTAAACCCAGTATTTTGTGGACATAAACAAATGTGAAGGAACTACCTTCCCCTTCTTTGTACTCATAATGGCACAAATTAAATGAGATGGTAGGTCTGGTTTGACTTTAGAGCAAATAAAATCCAAACTCCAACTTTCAAAGTTAAATAAAAACTTCCAATTTTCTTTTCAAAGTTTAGCTTCTTTAAGAGAAAGCCTTCCCTAAATGTGGGACTTACACGACGACTTTGGTAAGCTAGAGAGTGTTAAATACAACAATGCTGCAAGAGATCAAGATTAATCAGAAAGAGCCATCAGGCTGGCAGGGGATGTATGGCTCTGTGATAGACCGCTTCCTTCCGCTCATGTATCAGACCCTGGCTTATGTGCTGAAGATGACAAAAAAACAAATAAAAAAATCACCTAAATTCAAGTTAATCACATTTTTTAAACTTTTGTTTATATGTAAAAGATTGCACATTTTCAAATATGATATAAATGCTATAGAAACTATTTTATGACAGTTCATTTTGATAGATTTAAAATTAAGGTTATAATGAATGTGTAAACTTTCAAACATACTAAGGAGTTCCCCCTTATTCAAGGGGGGGTCCATCCCAAGACACCCAGGAATGCCACAGGTAGTACCAAGCCCTGTGTTATAATATGCTTTCTTCCCATTGTACAAACCTATGATAAATTTAGTTTCCATGTAGGCACAGTAAGAAATTAACTGCAATAACTAATATTCAATTGAATGATTATAATAGCCTACCATGAGAACAGTGACAACAGGAATGTGTTCTTCCTGGCCCTGTCTTTCACCTTTTCACTTAAATGAAGAACTTTACAGCTTTTCTTTGTCATATCTGAATGGCTGATATCACTATTCTTGACCTTTGGGTCATTAGTAGATAAAATGAGAGTGACCTGAGCACCAGCATGGAATCCCACAACAGCAAGTGAATCTAAAAGCCCCACAGCTGCATATGTGACATGAAGACTTTGGGCAAGAGGATGATGGACATCCTGGACATTCCAGGGCCTGGCAGCATGAGACTTTGTCATTCTACTCAGAATGGCACACAGTTTAAAATTCAGGAATTCTTTCTGGAATTTTCCACATAATATATTCAAGCCTAGGTTGACCAAAGGTCACTGAACTCTCCAAAGTGAAACTGAGGATAAAGTCAGGGACACTGCTCTTCACATTTTGTGGCATTTCCTCTGGTCACAGACACAGCAAAGAAACCTCATTTGCCTATCACTGATCTCCCACACAGCAACAAAGACTTTGGAAATCCACTCCTAAACAATTGAGAGTTTATTTATAGCAATAAAATTAAAGGCCAAAGAGAAAAAAGTTAACATTAAGAGAGAATTTGAAAGCTAGCTTTCCTAGGCAATCTGTGATTGGAAAGTCATGTTCAAAAAGGAAGAGGCAACGCTAGGTGACTGTCCACAACCTGCAGAGTTTCCCTACTTTGCAGCTAGATAAATGGGCTCTACAAGCAGGCAAAGGTGACTGCCTGAAGCACTGTGAATGGGCAGAAATCCATTCGTGTATGTTAGTGTTTATGATCCTAGCAGCTAGCTTCCAGGCCCAACAGATATGTGGTCATAGCACCTGCCAAATACTTGTGGCCAAAAATCATGTATTTGTTTTCCACCTTGACCTCTTCCCATGCTAACAGTTTTTAGTGAGACCAAGAGCTCAAGTGACTGTAGATAAAATATTAAAACTGGAGCTACAGAGATGGCTCAGCAGCTAAAGGCACTTGCTTGCAAAGCCTGATGGTCTGGGGTTTGATTCCCTAGTACCAACATAAAGCCAGATGCACAAAGTGACACATGCATCTGAAGTTCGTTTGCAGTGCCTGAAGGCCCTGGAACACCAATATTCTCATATTTTCTCTCTCTCTCTCTCTCTCTCTCTCTCTCTCTCTCTCATATAAATATGAAATGTTTGAAAACTGAAAGTAATGGAAATGTTTTTTCGACAATTACATTTTCCAAAGAAGATATATAGTTTAAGCATCCTGTTATGAACCATAAATGTGTACAATTAAAATTACTTATTTGTATATGTGTTTGATAAATATGTGTGCATGAGCAAATGCATGTCACTGTGTGTGTGTGTGTGTGTGTGTGTGTGTGTGTGTGTGTGTGTGTGTAGTTCAGAAGACAACCTGCACATGTTAGCCCTCTCCTTCCACCTTGACTTGGGACAGTCTCTTTTGTTGCTTGCCTGTGTCAAGGTCACTAGCTTGACTTGCCCTACAAGCTTTGAGATGCACATGACTCTGTCTCTCTACATCTTTAAGCACATTGGGATTACACACACATGGACCACTTTGGGTCTGGCTTTATGTGTGTGCTGGTCAGCAGGCTTACAGAGCAAGTACCTTTAACCACTGAGCCATCTCCCATCCTCTAAAATTCTTTTTAAAACGGTGCCCATATAGCCAGGTGTGGTAGCACTCAGGAGGGTGAGGCAAAAGGATCAGCATTTGAAACCAATCAAGACAACATAATATGACAGCATCTCTCTCTCTCTCAACATTTCACACAAATCTCTTTTCTGTCTCAGACTCCTCCTCCCAGTACAGCCCATTTTTCAGCCTTCTGATCTTGTCTACATGTTGTAGATGAGTAGCCAAGACTCCCCTTAAAAATTTTAAATTTTGCTGGGTGTGGTGGCGCACATCTTTAATCCCAGCACTCGGAGGCAGAGGTAGGAGGATTGCCGTGAGTTCAAGGCCACCCTGAGACTACACAGTGAATTCCAGGTCAGCCAGGGCCTTCAGACACTGCAGACAAACTCCAGATGTACGTTCCACTTTGTACATCTGGCTTTATGTGTGTACTGATTGAACAAGCTGGTGAGCAAAAATACTCAGAACCAACTCACTGGTTGAACTGGTTGAGCAACCTAGTAAACCCGGGTTGTAAGGTTTTTAGGCAAGTGCCTTAAGCCCTGAGCCATCTCTCTAGCCAAAGACTCACTTTATTCAGGAAGAATTTGGGGTAGGATTCTGCTAGTGTGACTGATAACAGGGGCGATGGGAGGACAGCATAAATCAAAGGCAAGAAGAAAGTTGTGGAAACACACGCATTTTAATTAAGACCCAAGTAAGATGGAGGAGGGTGGACAAAGAAAGGGATAGTGAAGCAATCTAGAAGGTCACTGCAACAGAGGGCTTGAACTGGAAGGGGAGTTAATGGAAGGATCAGATTCTAGGCATTTTAGGCACCATTTATTAACACAACTGAGCTCAAGACTAACAGGCAACTACACTGGTTGACCTTATAATCTCAAGTCTGTCAGAGTGGCCTCACATGTTGAATGACACAAAGTGATAAGTTTTCTCTTAACCCATAAATTGTCCTTGGGCCTTTAGGGGAAAATCTAAGTCATTACACTTTACTACAAGTCAGAAAGGTCTGTCCTTTCCTTATCTCTACTCTTGTAGGGAGTTGATCCACTCTCTTCAGAGAAGTCCCTTCCTAATAATTAAGATTTCTGGGAATATTGCCCCTCTCCAGAAATCCTGACCATAGACACCTGACTAGGATAGTTAACCCAGCCTCATGAGGCTCATAAAAAAACAAAAACCCCAACCTGAATCTTGAAGTGTGCTTCTCCTCCTTTACCTTCTTGAGCAAGAGCTCTACAGTTCTTCCTTCTCTTAAATTCAGGGCTTCTTTTTTTTTCTACTTTTTACAAATTTCCTCCTACTTATATTGTCTGTATTCATAGTGGCAAATTATTACAAGAGGAAATTCAGGGCTTCTTGAATCTCCTCTTGCTTCCTTGGGCAAGACCTATCTCTTCCTTTCTTCCCTTAAGTTTCCCTTTAGTTCTCCCTCCTCGTGCTCTAAGCTATAATAAAATCTTTCAGAACCTTATCATCTGGTCTATGGGTCTATGGATTTCATTTATTGAATTCATAAGACAAGAACTGGGGACACCCCAAAATTATTGGTGCATCTGGTGCATTAGCAGAGGACACTTCAAAATTCATGTATCAAATGCTGTGAAGGAGACCTTGGGGTAAATCTCTAGTGTTCATGGAAACCTCATCCCCCCCCATCCCAATACACACACACTAAAATCCTAGGGGAGGGTGTCCTGGCTTGTCACCTCTAGTCCCAGACTATGCTTACTGTCCCCTCTGCCTAGGAATAATCCTCCTACCTCCAGTCTCACCTCTGAGTTAGGGAAACTGTCCAACCTACAAAAAGAGAAGAATGTACTATTGTGTGCTGTAATATTGTAAAATACGTATTTGCCTTTCCTGGCATACAAATCCTAAACTCAAGAGAATCTTGGAGGCAGTCGTGTGCTAAGGAGTTGACTAAGGGCTGACAGCCCCTGGTCAGCTTCTAGGTGGGGCTGAGACCTCAACCTATGGGTTTTGCCACCTATCTCCAGGCCGAAAGTGTCAGAACCAATCAAAACACCTGGCAGAATTAGTTGCTGATGGGGTATGCAAGGAAGTCCTCATACCTCTATCTAGTGTCAGGAATGACCTACTTGGTGAAAGAGCAGGAGGAGAAACTGATCCTGAGTTAGATTTTTTTCCTACTTACATGTGTATCAATGATTCCAGAACTCACAGCATGTAGGTGAGGTTTAGGGACAATGTTTATCATGTTGCAGAATTATGGGGCAGTATCCAGGCACATCCAGTGACGATGAGAGGCATTGGCCTCCAGAACTTAGAGATGTTCTCTCCTTAATGAGCTATGACTCCTGCCACTACTGAGAAAATCATTTACACCCTGGTTTGTCCCTGATCCATGTTTGAGTTCTATTTAAACTCAGCTTCAAACCCAGTGAGCCCTTTCTCTCCCCTATGTGAATATAGTAATCAAAAGATAAGGCGTGCCCATTCTCTCTCTCTCCCTCCCTCCCTCTTTCTCTTTGTAAATCTCTGCTTGCAAATCAATAAAGATAAAATTTTAAAAAAGATAAGAAGACTTTATCTTTAAGAATCCATTGTAGAAAGCATAGAATTTTGAAGCTGAGCCACAGATCACTTTCTGTCAGGCCATATAATTTTAAGTCTTCACTGTCATTGTGTATGTGTGGTGGGGGTGGGGGCTGAACACAGGGCCTTGCATATATGCCAGGCAAGTTTTCCAACACTGAGCTACACTCACAGTTCCATTTCCTGTCTATAAACAAAGAAAACAGATATGTTAGACTTCCATGACACAAGTCTGAATTAATTTATTACCATAAATGTTTTAGCAGTTTGAGACTTTCTCCCACTCCTTTTACATTCCAAAGTGGCATTGCATCCTCTGAGATAAATGTTTGGGTGAGCTCTAATTTAGATCAAACTGTATGACCACCATAGCACCCTACTACAGTGTTCTCTGTCCCTACCCCTTCTTCTTGAAGTCCCCTCACCTGTTCCTTCAATGGATAATGCTGGCCCAGACCCTCCACAGATCCTCCCATGCCTTCCCCACCTCCTTCCTCTGCTTCCCTCTCCATGGAGCTCATGCAGTCAGTGAGTACTGGCCTTTCTTGGCCTTTTCCACCTCCACACTGATGGCTGCCTGCTGGTTTGCATAGTCCCAGTCTCTGCATGATGCCTGTCATGTCATGTCATGTCAACAGAAGTTGGTAGAGTGACTAAGTATATATTTATGCCATAATTAATAAGGAAGATAGACTAAGATAAGTATAGTGACCCATGCCTGTAATCCTAGCATTGGGAGGCTGAGGCAGCAGGATTTCTATGAATTAAAGCCAACCAGGCTATATAATGCCCACAGCCAGGCTACAAAGTGAAAAAGTGAGATTGTGTCACAAAAAAAAAAAGGAAAAGAAGGGCTGGAGAGATGGCTCAGAGGTTAAGGCACTTGCTTGCAGAGCCTAATGACTGGGGTTCAACTCCCTAGGAGCTGCATAAAGCCAGATGCACAAAGTGGTCCATACATCTGGAGTTTGCAGAGGCTGGAGGCCATGGTGTGCCCATTCTCTCTCTCTCTCTCTCTCTCTCTCTCTCTCTCTCTCTCTCTCTCTCTCTCTCTCTCTCCCTCCCTCCCTCCCTCCCTCCCTCTCTTCCTCCCTCCCTCCCTTGCAAATAGATAAAAATATTTTTAAACAGGAGAGGAAAACGTGAAAGGGAGAAGAGACCCAAGCAGCTGTGACATGACAGCCAGGTGGAAGCTTCAGGGAACTGAGAGCTACCCCTGCGCCAAGTACACCAGTTGGTCCTGGAGCCAGGCCTCTCTGCTCCTGGCCTGTCATTTTCAGGGAGGGGGGGGGGAGGTGGAGACTGGGTAGCTTCTCTATTTCCTCATGATTCCTGCCCGTGTTCCCAGCAGCATCCTCTCCCTCTTTTCCTCTAGGATTTCCCCTTTTCCTCTTCATTCACAAAACTTCTCTGCCTGTGGGTGTCTCAAGATGCCTATCTTAGCGATTTTTTCCCCTGGCCATCTCAGTAACAGGAACCTGACTATCTTGAGCTGGCATTGGGGGAGCCAGGAGTCTTTGGCCCTTCTAATCCAACCCAGGAAAGGCTGCAGATACAGAGTCAGAGCAGTTTCCTGAAATCTGCAAGCTAGTTACCAGTTCCCTAGGCCCAGCTTGAAAAGGAAGAAAGGGGGTCATTCCTGAATACCATCAGGTGTCAGGTGTCTTGTTAGTTGATGCTTAAAACTCTGGATGACCCAACGAGAGGCCCTGACAGGTGCATAACGTACCAATCATTCTGGTAGGTGGAGCTGAAACCCAGGTTTTTCCTCTGCCTTAGAACGTGTCAAGTTTTTTACTTTCAACCAGATTTTTATTTAAATCACAATCCTGGTAAATCTAAACTCATTTTTCCCAGGGAAGATTCCTGGGAATCTCTGGTCTCTAATGAGCTTAATCAGGCTCAAGCAAAGAAGCCACTTACCTAGGCTCCGGGGGGCTCTAGGAGCCAGGCGAGTCCCTGACAGCGGGAGGAACAGCCGAGGCTGGGGCTCGGCCAGGCGCCCTGCCCTGCGCCCCCGGGGTCTCCCCTGGGTGCCCGGCGAGGAGAGCGCTAGCGCCAGCAGGACAAGTGCGGGCAGCGGGACGCCTGGCTTCACCGGCCGCATGGCCTGGAGTCCGGGGAGGAGACCCCGGGGCGCAGGGCGAGTGGAGGCGGCTCCGGGGGCGCGCAGCCGTGGAGAGGGGAGACGGACCCCGAGGTCCGTCCAGTCCGTCGAGGCGGCGGCTCTGGGACTCGGGGGCGCGCGGCGCAGTCCAGGCGCCCAGGGGCGCGGGGCGGGGACCAGGGGCGGCGCCTGGGGACTGCGGGGTCGTGGGGGGGACGGGGGCGTGTTCCGGCGGGGACCCCCAGAAGTGCTCGCCGCCTCCCCAGATGGCTGGAGCCTGGGATCAGCTGGGTCTTCGGAGGTCGCTAGGGAACGCGGGTCCGAGTCGCCGCTCTTGCATCGGGGTCCCGGCCTCACCGGGAGGGATGTACCGCGGGTCCCCGCTTCTCCGGGGGCTCCGACTCCCACCCCGTCCTGATCTCCCCTGGCCTCGGGATCGAAAGAACCGGCGAGTTCTTGTCTGGGCGGAAGAAAGCGGAAGGCGGGGTGCGCTCGACCTGTGGTCTCACCCGCTGGCAGGACCTGCCTGGGGTCCCCTGGGTGGGACCGAGCCCTGGACAGGAGGTGCGGGCTCCTGGCTCCGAGGCAGTCATTGGGCTGAATGCTTTTCCAGTGAAGCTGAAGGTGAGGTCCAGGACCTGTGGCTCTTTCCCCAGCTCTGTCTATGCTAGCAATTTTTTTAAAGTCCAATTTTAAGAAGAGACTAGCATTTCAGGTGATCTCGCTGTGGTTTCACTCGTTTCTTCTGCCAGCTTCATTGCTTCATATTAAGCATATCAAGAATCTTGACATTGCCTCTTGCTGGATGGCTATCTCCTCATATGCAAAATGACACATGGAAGAAAGAGACAGAAGAACCAAGAATGATTAACTCAAGCCTGGGTGGTTCATTAACCATGGGCAAACTCGAATTTCTCCTTAAAGAAATGGTGTCTGTCTCAAATTGAAAAAAAATAATAATAATTACCTAGGGTTGCCATTTTCACACCTGCCCAGGAAATTAGGGGTGGGGAGGAAGGTATCCTATCAAATCGTGTCTTTGAACAGAACTCTTTTTAAGGAAGTTGTACAATCGACTCCCTTCCATAGTATCCTCTTGCTCTTAGAAAGCATTTCCTCAACCACCACATTGGAATAGAAGGACTTCCAAGCCAAATACTGCAGAGCCTTAACAGAAGAGTTTGGATGAGGCTCTGAAAACCCTCGTTAGGAGAAACAAACTTCCTCACAGCTCCACTCTTGTGAATCAAGAAAGCATTAGAAAATCAAGGATATCCAGAATTTAAAATTTTAATTAGAAATGCAAATAAGTTGGGCACTGCTCTGATAAACAAAAGGTGTGGGGGGAATAAAGCATGACATCATGCTAGAGAAATGAAACAGAAGTGACTGGCAAGCACCCCAAATGAACAACCAGGGAGTCCTCCAAGCTGGATTACTTTCCTGTCTTCTATGTTGGAAGCCAAGGAAGGCAGCAAAGTCATGGTCTTGTCCTAACTGGACAGGTCGGGTTGGGCTTTTCACTCAGGTCTTGGCCTTGTGAGCCAGAAAAAGCCATGGAGCTTCAATTTTTCCCCTATGGCAGAGTAACCAAACTTCAGCAGTTGTGAATGGCATCAAAAGTATACAAAGTGAAGGATGGAGATGCCAGAACCCTGCATGGCAGCAAAAGCCAGTAGTAACCAGATGCCCAGGGGCTGAGTCAGTAGCATTTCTTGAGTTTAGGACCAGCCTGGGACACAAAAATTAAAGTAGATAAATTAAAGCAGAATTTAGCCATGCATGGTAGCCCATGCCTTTAATCCCAGCACTCTGGAGTCAGAGGTAGGAGGACCTTCATGAGTTTCAGGCCACCCTGAAACTACAAAGTGAACTCCAGTCAGTCAGCCTGGGCTAGGGCTATTGAGACCTGGGATGGTTAGGTTTTGTTGTCAACTTGATCTTTTTAATTATCTTGAGTGAGTCTCTGAGGATGTTTACAGGAAGCAACCTCTCAGTACAGAGCAGGATGTAAGGAAGCTCAGGGGAGCTAGAAATGAATATGAAATTCCAGAGACTCAGGAAGCCATTAAATCTGGGATGGGGTTTTAAGAACTTGCCCTAAGGCTATATAAAAGGGAAGATTTCTCTCCCCTCCCCTGCCTGTTTTGCTTGTGTGTGTGTCTTGGTGATGGCTTCTTTCTCTTTCTTCTTGGACCTGTGAAAGAGGACCAGCCTCTTTTGTTGCTATGGAACTTCCCCTGGATCTGTAGCTTCAATAAATCCTTTCCTCCCATAAACTGTGCCTGGTTTGGAGATTCATCCCAGTGGCCTGGGGGGTGACTACCATAAGGCCCTATCTCGAAAAAACAAAAGAGAAAAAAAAAAGCAGAATTGCATCCTCCTGAAGACACAGTCTCATGGAAGAAACTCCGGAATCTGCATTTCACGGACACTGTATAGTTTTGAAGCAAATGATCTTTGAAAAAATATTTTCATTAATTCAACAAAAATTATTTGAAGGCAAATCACAGACCAGGTAAAGTGGAAACCACTTCAGTAAAAATAGACAAAATCTGTCTTCCATTCACATTATGAAAGAAATGAGACAAACAATATCATTGGCAATAGCCTCAAAAAATACCTTGGAATAAACCTAATCAAAGAAGTGACAGACTTCTGCAATGAAATCTTTAAAACACAGGAGAAGTTGAGGAAGCTCTTAGAAAGCACAAAACCCTGGAAAGACCTCCCATGCTTATGGACTGGAAGAATTAAAATTGTGAAAATAGCTGTCCTATCAAAAGCAATCTACAGATTCAATTCAATTCTAATCAAAATTCCAGCACCATTCCTCACAGAAATATTTAAGAAGCAGTCTTATAGAAGTCTTATATGGAAACATTAGAGATCCCAGATAGCCAAAGCACTGAGCTGTATCCCCAGTCCTATTTCTCCCTTTAGAAAATAATTAGAAATACTTAATAATCTTCAAAAAAGTATTCACTGCCTTTCAATGTTTGTTATAGTTTGTATCTTGAATGTCTGACCAAGGCTTGTTCCCCTCTCCATGGCATTGCTGAAAAGTAGTAGGACCATTGGGAGGTAGAACACAGTGGACAAAAGTTAGGCTACTAGGGGCATGCCCAGCCAGGGGATGCTAAGACCCCAGCCTCTCCTCTTCCTTTATTGTTATTATCTTTGCTGGCATGAGGTGAGCAGTTTCCTTGGCCACATGCTCCCCACCATGGTGTGCTGCCTCATTACAAGCATAAAAGCAGTGAACCAACCAGTAACAGTTGGAAACCTCCAAGACAGTGAGCTCTTAATAAACTTTCAAGTTTATTATCTATCTCAGACACAGCATTAGAAAACTAACATATCACCAGAGGCTCAACACTAAAGGAGGCTTATTACATGCCCTCCAAGGCCCAGGGAGCACTGCAGAAGAGGGGCAGACAGAATGTCAGAGCCACAGGGTGGGAAGATGTATTCTGAGGCATTGCTCTCCCCCAAAAGAAACTGAGTGGTGTACTCATGACTCCACAGTGATGAGCTATAACCCCACTCAGGAGGGCCCTCAGTGAAATAGGGGTGGGAACACAGAGTATAACTCAATTGAAATATGACCAATATGCACTATGTTCATACAACAAAGTTCTCAAAAAAAAGCAAAAAGAAAGCTAACATATCAAAGATATTATCTTCAAACTAGTAAGTTCATATAGTTGTTTTCAGTCTAACTTTGAAATTTCTAGGACCATTTTAAAATATATTTAAAATTTGCTCTTTTTCAACTATCAAAGTGCCATAGTTTTTGTTGTATGTATATAGATTTAAATGTTTATATGATAAAGAAAAAGGGGGAATGAGTAAGGTAATTTATAACTTAAATGAGTAAACATTTACAAATTCACTTACTTCCTATAACAAAAGCATTTTTTAAATTTTATTTTATATATATTATAACTCTTTTATCCCCTCACCCCTGCTTCCATTACCCTGGGGGCCCACCTCAGTGGGGTTATGATATTCCCTATGGTGTCATGAAGACCTCAGCCAGTCCCTATGAAGTAGTGGTAGGACCATGCCTTGGTATTCCTATCCACTCTGTGACTCTAACAATATTTCTGTCCCCTGAGCCATTGCAGGTCTGTTGACTGTCTGATTTAGTGCTGAGTTCCCTGTAGCATCTGGATTTCTGCTTTGATGGGTTTTGATTGAACACCATGTCTGTCGCCATCACCCTGGAGCTGGTTTGGGGGCTAGCAGTCAGAGCGGTCTTCATAGTGCTTCTTCCTCTGCAGTTTCTCCGGGGCCTAACAGATGTGGTAGAGGTGGCACATGGTGTGTGGGCAGTTGGCTAACTTCTTGTCTTATTGATAAATCTTGGTTCTCCCCGATTTTCTCTGCCATCTGTAAAACAAAAGAGATTCTTCAACCAAGAGCTTGGGTTAAAGGGGGTATGCAAAGTTATCTGAGAGATTTTTGTCTGATGTGCAAGCCTATTCTTGTTCTCCAAAAAACAGTGGGAACTTCTCTCTGAAGTCTGAGTTTCCTGACCATGGGATTCTGACTTGGTTTCGAGTACAGATATAAATGAGTTCTCTCCCACTGAGCGGGCCTCATGTCCAATCAGAGAACAGTAGTTACGCACAGATCTTGCATGCCACTATTGTATAGGTATGTATTTCTTGTCTGGCTGGTAAACTTTATAGTCTGCAGGGTCCCCTGCTTATTCATGCTAAGAAGTAGTTTTATTTAAATTACATGCACTTTTTACAGCTTAAGATAAACCTTTTTGGTGTGTTGAGCAATAATATTATTTCTCTCCCTCTCCCTCTCCCTCTCTCTCTCTCTCTCTCTCTCTCTCTCTCTCTCTCTCTCTCTCTTTTGTGTGCACACATTTTATCTTAACATTGTTTAAAGTAGAAAAAACTGTCAAAAAAAGACCATGTGGAAAAGAGGTTCCTAATAAACTGAGATTTGGGGACAACAAAAGTCTAAAAGACCTCGAAGGAAAAATAACACCACTGTCATTTGAACAATGGCTAATTGTTTGAATTTTTGGCATTGTTAATCATTGAATCTTGGGTTTCCTATGAATTCCACACAGAGTATGAACTACACACCAATTTTGCCATAAGAAACACCCATCTTCCATACATATTTTAGGACAAGCTTCCACCAGAAACAAATCAATGCATACACATGAGGGCTGAACAGTCTCAGGAGTGGATAGCATACATTTTGGAGAATTCTGCCAAACAAATAGGACATGAGCAAAGAAATTGAGGGCAAGCTAAGGAATGCAATATTTTAAGTATTAATAATTCAGACATGGTACTTATTGTATTTTCTAAAAAAAAAAAAAAAAAAAAAAAAAAAAAAAAAAAAAAAAAAAAAAAAAAAAAAAAAAAAAAAAAAAAAAAAAAAAAAAAAAAAAAAAAAAAAAAAAAAAAAAAAAAAAAAAAAAAACATGTAGTAACACACTAGCCAGTGTTATTTCCAAAAGAGATCAGCACACTGGCAAAGTATCGAGCTAACACTGGAGAGCTACGGAGAGCAGGGACAGAAAATACCACAGCCTTGTGGATCCCATTCTAGGCAATGACGACCTTTACAGATTCCTCCCTCTCCCAGCGGTCCCAAAGGAACACACAGTATATTATACTTTCAACATTCAACCGCACACTTGAGAGGGGGGTCCCAACAAGTCAAGGGGAGCAGAGCAGAGAAACTTTAAAAGCAAATTTAGAAGACCATGAAACGGGATACAAATCCTGTGTGGGAAAGTCCACCACAGTAGTTGTAACATAAAAAATTTGACATACCCAATTTTCCACAAAACATAATACATAAAAATTTCGGGGATTGCTAGAAAGATTATCAGAGCCCTTCACCCTAAAAATGATCAAAACTGAAATGTAGCCTTTATTCACCCAGCTACTGACAATACTTGCTCTGAGCTGGGATGCAACTGGTCAATGACACCAATGGCCTTTCAGAGAAACTTGTTAAATTTTCCTTTGGGGGCCAAAGATTGACCTGGGCTGGGGGGATGACTCAGCAGTGTCCCCAGCACCCACATAAAAGCCAGACATGAAAATTGACACAGGAGTCTTCTGTATGTGCAGCAGCAACATATATATCATACATACAGGCAAATACAGATAAATAATTGGGAAAAAACTAGGTTTGTGGCCATTTAGGGGACCTTGTAAGGCCTGTGACAGTAGTTCCAAGGAGGTCTGGCTCTTCCTTCCCAGACACATTAAATCTCCTGTCATGTTAAATTTTATATTTTGAAACATGAGCATATTTTAAATACTCTTAAGGCACTTATTTATTAAAAGAACCTCTGCCAAGATCTCACATTAGCTTACAGTTTAATTCAGTCCTGCATTTCTCTACTGAGGTCACCACCACAATACATTGCCTGAAAACACCTTTTCCAGCTGTCAGTGACCAGCAGCAGCACAGTAAGCCCCACAAGCAGCCTCTTTGGTCCTTCTTTGAATCAAAGAGATTTCAGCACTGCTTGGCTACAAGGTGGCAGCTCTTAACTCAAACTCACTGGAAAAGGAATGAAACTTCTCCACAGTGCACTTTTCGGAAGTGGTACTTTTTGCTTATGGAAAGAACCAGTAAATCCTCCAGGAATAATAAAAGAGGACTTTACAGTTGAGCACATGATTTGGATTGGTGAAATTGTTTTGTTGGCTCAGGGTGTTCAAATTCTTCTTATTCCTTCTTTATCCAGTGTCAGAAAACCTTTCTCTGTGCCATAGAGAATGTCACAGTTCTCTCTAGTATGGGGTCATCCCCCCCTCACACACACATGCTCATTCTCCTGGCAAATCAACTCAGTGGTCCTTAGCTTCCAAAGAAGAAACCTTTGTCTTTCTCCAAGTCTTTGAAGGAAACTTTAATACTTTGCCCATGAGCCCAACGACTTCTCTTCCCTGTTCCCCACCCCAGCATTCTTTCTCTCTATCCTGGGACCTGCCTTAGGAGCCTGTTAACTCTTTATGTTGACATGGGATTCTGTGGGGCTGCATTGCTACAGCCGAAATGTTTCTTGCGTCATTCCAAGCTGAAGCCGCAAGGGAAGGCGTCGCTGCAGGATCTGGGGCTTGTCTGGCATCTACAGGGTCATAATCTTTTGCATCATAGTTTGTTTCCAAAAGCTTATTCAATCACTGAATGAATTCAAAATTGTCCCGAGACTCTTGCTTTACTATTGTATCCAAAAGAACTTGTCAGCACTCATCTTAACATTTGTAGTTTTTTGAAGTTCTGGATATATTTATGTTCTACCTTTGCTTAGAATTTCACTTTTTTCATGGCAGTGGAAAGAAACTGGACTTCATATCCGTAAACTGACAGTAAGCAGCTCTGGGCACAACAATTCCATCTCTGTCACGTTGAACTGTACTGAACTACTGATCTGACCAGCACATCATATCCACTGAAGGTTCCACTGGGCACTAATGTTAAGCATGCTTTTGTTACAGCAGCTCTCTCGGTTCTTCTCAAAGGAAAGCATTTAGTCAACAGCCACAGTTGAAGTAGTTTATGTGGCAAAACAAAGCAAAACAAAACATACACCAAAGAGAGATGGCAATGGAGAGGGGTGGAGTAGCACAGCCCAGTGGGTTAGCATTGCAAAGTTTAAAGAACTTTGAATGAATATTGATGAAGTAGGGATATATTCATAAGGTAAGGTGACCCTTTCCCCTCCCAAATCATGGTGGACCAGATCTTTTTTTTTCCCCCCTCAGGACATTTCTTTCCATAATCCTTTGAAAAATCCCACAAAATGGAGAGGGAGTCAAGATCACAAGGTTAATGACACTTGGATGAAGCTCAGCTCCTTTCAGCCTGCAGACCCTTTTTAGTGCTAATGTGGAAAAATGCCCTCCCCTCGTTTTCATACAGTGGGAACAGCCATCTGCAGCCCTGAGGATGTTTAACCACACAGGGGCGTTCTGGCTGCCAAAATACAGCTGCCTAACACAGCTGCAGTGTTCTGGGTTACCTCATATCTAGCTGCTTTTTGAAACTGCACAAGGCCCATTGATGGACCTCATGGCTGCCTGTCAGTGTAAGGATCTGTGATCTCATCATGGAAGTGAGGCCAGGGCTCTACAACAGACCGACAGGCTGTGCACATAGAAAACAAGACTTGGGCTGTTTGTAGGACACCCGGCTCATGTCTGCTTTCTACTTGAATGTTCACTGCCCTCGTTCGCTCTCGACACAACTGCACCTGGCTCCAGTTCTATCTTGTCTGGTCAAATCTTCCAACCTTGCCTGCATGTTGATTTCACACACACCTCATGATGACATTGATACAGGAATTCTGGGGTTCCTTGTATACCAATGCACCAATAATTTGGGATGTTCCCGAATCCTTGTCCTAAGAATTTGAAGAATGAAATCCGTGGACCAGAGGATAAGGTTCAGAAGGATTTTATTACAGCTTAAAGCTTTAGGAAGAAGAAGAGAAGGGGGCTCTTAAGCCTAGAACCTAAGAGAAGGAGGCAAAGGTGTATGTGGGAGGGAGGGGAAGTTGAGAATCCCCGTGAGAGAAGGGGGCAGAGTTCTTGCCCAGAGACACAAGAGGGGATTGAGAAGCCCACCTCAAGCCTCAGATCTGGGGTTTTTATGGAGTGTGGCTATGTGAGGAAGACCAGGACAGCAGGTTCCTATGGACAAAAATCAGATTTTACAGTTTTGCTGGTAATCTTGATAAGGATTAAAGTTTCTGTCCTCTAGGAAGGATGCAATCTTAATCTAGAAATCATTCCTGGAGGGTGTGACTTCCAGGCTTCTGCAGGCATAGTGATAGTCCCTGCTTTTAGTCAAGGATTGGAAAACCATTCATTTTTGCGGTTCTGTTACCCTGACTGCCTAGCCAATTTCTGTCTCCTATCAACATACCTACACAAAGCTTCTCTTAAAAAAAAAAAAAACAAAACATGTAAGGAAAAGATATTTTGTTTGCAATATCTATGAAGAAAATATTTTGGGGTCCATTAGCATTGTTTTCTCTCTGGGCAAGAAGAGATTTTTCAGTATATTGATGCCACACATTTCTCCTTAGGTGAGCTGTGCTTGCTGACTCCATTCTGAGGATCTCTGCAAAGGGAATACACGGGAATTCAAAGAAAAGCTGGTCTGGATGCTGTTATGGTGCAGATGGCCACCAAAAGTCCATCTGCATAGGTTTGGTTTTCATCCTGGCAACATTAGAAAGTACTATGAACCTTCAGGAGGTGGGGCCTATGCCCCCCTGAGGAGTTATTGGCAGTTAATGGCTGCTGGGGGGGGGAGGCATTTTCTGCAGTGGTGTGAACACTGATAAGTTGCACATGCGCTGCTAAATGATCCTCCTTTCATGCTCAGGCAGATACTCTGAATTATATTCAGTGGGTTACATACACACAAGAGAAAAAAATCAAAGTAGAAGAGCACTTGTTGGAAAAAAAGAAGGGGTTCAGTGAAAAGAAGGAGGGGAGAAGAGATGCTAATGAGAGAGGCTTATGATCAAAATACAATATATACATGTATGAAAGTTATCAAAAACTAAAATAAATTTTTAAAAGATAATATTCATATGTTGTAAATGATTCTTAGATATCTCTTTGAAATTCTCTTTTGTAATAAAAGTGTCTGACATACCTGCTGCTGTTAGTAAAGCTGTAATAATATTTCATTCTATTATCTGTTTTCACTTTGCATTACCATGTATGCCTTACTTCATTTTAAAAAAATCTGGAGCCCAGTGTGAGTCCTTAAACCCATATGAGGCTGTCACTGAGGTCATACCCTTGTAAAGGACTATGGGAGCCAAATATCCAAACATTCTCTCTCTCTCTCTCTCTCTCTCTCTCTCTCTCTCTCTCTCTCTCTCTCTCTCTCTCTCTCTCTCTCCTTTCTGGCTTTAGATGTGTTTTTACTCAAACACATGCTCCCACCATCATCACCATGATGTGTGCCCCTCTTGTCAGAGGCCCAATCTAGTGCCACCTGACCTTGGTCTGCATGGCTGTAAGCCAAAACCCAGTTTTATTTACCTCACACATAGACTGTCACTGAAATTTCACTCAAAACAACATGAAACCTACTAACTGAGCTTGTTTATTTGTTTGTTGAGACAAATCCTCATGTAGCCCAGGCTAATCTCAAAGATTCTATGTAGCTGAGGATGACATTGGACCTTGATGTTTCTGTCTTTGCCTCACAAGTACTGAGATTGCAGGTAGGAACCACCATATCCAGCTTTGCATGGGGGATTTTAAGGATACTACTGAATTATGAGAGAGTCATAGAAAGTTTTGTACTTCAGTTCCATGTTTAGTCTGAGATGCCTTACGTCACTTACATTCCTTCAGGAGCTAACAGGTGTACTTACAGGAAATGGGAGGAAAAGGTAATATTTATGACTGTCCAGCAATTACATCATAGCATATTTTATTCATATTTTGAACTAAAATACTCAATATACAAAGACTTAGAAACACAAATAATTATCGTCAGTCTTAGGTAAATGTTTGGATCATCACAAATATTAAAAATGTTTTCCTACATTGAGTACCCATAAACCTTTGGAGTGACTGAAAAGAATTCAAAAGAGTAAAATATTGGAAATTAATTTAAGACACATAAACTTTTATATGTAAAGTGTTATTCAGGGTAAGATTAAATTACGAAGAACCACCCTGATCTTGAAGAAGAAACAAAATAGCATTTGCTAAAATGCCAAAAGGTGACACAATAAAACCCCAAGACACACTAGAAACAAAATCAGTATGTATTCAAGCAGTAGAGCTATTGAATAAGTATATCGTTAAAATAATGATAAAATTGTATATGTTTTTTATGCGTGATCACCTTAAATATACCATTGACAATGTGCTTGCATATTTTAAAATATGGTGGGGCTGTGCTTGAAATGAGAAAAACGAATCATAACCCATAGAACCAGCAGCTTGCTATGGCTGTATGTGAAGCTGTCGGCTGGGTTAGAGTAAAATATAGGAGCAGTTGAATGTGGTCGTTGAGAATACTCACCCTGACATAAGTCTTGCTGGGTTCACATCCCAGCTCTGCCACTCATTCGTCTTGTGACCTCCAGACCTCTGTAAAACAAGAATAATAACCACCTGGTTCATGCCTGCCATGTGTAGATTAGGCTTAATTGTAGGCTCCTTTTAGTAAGTCTCACGACAGAAATTCTTGAGGCGTGCCTAGTGAACCACTCCCAGCTGCCAGTCCTCTGCTGGGTATGGGAATATCTTAACCCTCTCCCCTCCGCCAAATAAAAATACAAACAAGTATTTGCTTTCAAGTAGAAAGATGTTCCTATCCTGTTAATAGCATCTCAGATATCAGGAAAATACAATTGATTTATGGCAGAATTCCCTCTTGAACTGGTTGTAGAATGTCCCACCAGAATCTGAGAGGGAAAGCTCCCTGGACCTTGCACTCACACTCCCCCCCCCCTTTTTTTTTTTTTTTTTTTTTTTTGGTTTTTCGAGGTAGGGTCTCACTCTAGCCCAGGCTGACCTAGGATTCACTCTGTAGTCTCAGGGTGGCCTCGAACTCATGGCGATCCTCCTACTTCTGCCTCCCAAATGCTGGGATTAAAGGCGTGCGCCACCACGCCTGGCCACACTCCCCTTTTAGACTCTAAAGCTTGCTGTCTGCAGTGATCTTTCTGGATGGACCACACCCTACCAACACTTCAGGCAAGTAAAATTAGTCCCATCAAAATTTTTCAGGGACCTCACATTGTATTTA
Organism: Zapus hudsonius; assembly: GCA_004024765.1. Taxonomy (NCBI): domain Eukaryota; kingdom Metazoa; phylum Chordata; class Mammalia; order Rodentia; family Dipodidae; genus Zapus; species Zapus hudsonius. The sequence continues at coordinate 52,360 of PVHP010007533.1, forward strand.
ACAAAATAACAGATAACTGTTTTGCATATGTTACTCTCAAACTATATCTTTAAAAACATCCTTAAGTTTTTTACTTATTTGTGTGTGTATGAGGAGGAGAATGTGTATATGGGCACATGCACGCCACAGCATGTGTGTTGAGGACAGAGAACATCCTCAGGGTGCTAGATTTCTCCTTCCACTTTGTTTTGAGACAGAATCTCTCTTTCTGTTTTGTCACTGGAAAGGCCAGACTAGCTGGCCACATGAACTTCACAATGGTCCTGAATTCAACTCCAATTGCCTTAGGCACATCTAGATTACATATGTGCGTTCTACTTCTATATCTGGCTTTACAAGGGTGCTGGGGAATCCAAATTCCTATTGGAAGGTTTTCTGAACAAGCACCTTTAACTATTTAGCCATCTCCCCAGCCCTTAAAGCATATTTTAAACTGTTCTAACCTAAAAACAGGTCATTTCCTCTTTATTCTCCCTGAGAATATTTACTGGCAATCCCAGTAAATATTTGGGACAAGATGGGTATGAGAAATCAACACCATCTTTGCCAATATACAAGTAGTTTCCCTTTCTGAATGGTTTTGCTTCCTTTGGTTTTAGTTGCCTAAATCAGCCACAGTCTGAAAACATTAAATGAAATATTGCTTAAATAAACAATGTATGTGTTGCATTTAGCTTTCTAGTTGCTGCGCAGAAAGGACCCAAGCAAATCAGCTTGTGGAGGAAGGGTTTATTAGGCCTACAGACTCCAGGGAAGACTCCATCCTGGCAGGAAAAACAATGGCATGAGCAGAGAGGTGGACATCACCTCCGCCACAGCACTGCAAACAGTGGCAGGAAGGTGTGCCAAACACTGGCAAGGGGAAGCTGGTTTATAACCCCATAAGCCCACCCCCAACACAGCTCCAGCGAGGTTGTAAAACCCAAACTGCCATCATCTGAGGATCGATCACTGAGAACACATTCATTTGTTTGTGGGGAACACCTGGATCAAACCATGACAATATGTTTTAAATTGTCATTCTAGTAGTGTGATGAAATCTCAAATCACCTTGCTCTGTCCTGCAAAATGTGTCATCGCTTTGTCCTACGTATCTTCCTTCTCTATATGTTAATGTCTATTGCCCACAAAGTAGCCATCTTTGTTATCAGATGACTGGTGCAATATTCAAGTAACACTCCACTAACTTAATAATGAACTGATCACCAGAGGATGATAGAGGCTCTTCAGATTTGCCAGAGGGAAACCATAAAATTCCTCCTCATAGTGAAAAATTTCTTGACATAATAAAAAAAAATGGTATGCTGAGTTTGCTAATATCTACATGGACAGAATTGATCTATCCATGAAACTATGAATAAGGAAAAAGAAATCCAAGCCCGTTTTTGCCATACTACTTCAAAATGCAAATTTTAAGCCCAAAATGCAAACACAGGTATGGCTAGTATCCTTGTAATCCCAGCCAAGAGACTAAGACAGAGGATTGTGAGTTTGAACCTAGCCAGGACTACATAGCAATCCTCAGTCACTAAAAACATTGAAAAATACATTGTTTATGAGTGGAAAGCCTAAAAATTCATTCTACTTGAGGACAACATACTATGCCAGAAAACTTTGAGCCTTCACCGCATCTCCCTGACATTATGCTACGTCACACCATCCCAAGAAGAAGGGTGAGTACCACTCAATAAGGTGAGTGTGTATGGGAGAAAGAGGAAAGAGAGAGAGAGCTATCATATCTACATAGAATTTATGGTAGATTAGTGCAATTATTCTATTCTACTATTAGTAAATGTATCTTCTCACGGTGCCTAACATAAATTAAGCTTTATCACAAGCTTATATGTGTAGAAAAACATCATAGTAAGTGTGGGTTTCAGTACTGCTGATGGCCTCATCCGGGAGTCTTAGAATGCATCCTCACAAGCAAGGGGCCACCACAGTACTACAAATGTGCTTGGGAAACTTATTCACCGATAGGTGGCGGTGGTGATTTAATTTCTGAGCAGATTATTATAACAGGGAAACAGTAAATTGCTAAAAATGCCTTATTTCATTTTACATTTCTGCAATGCATTTTCTCCCTACTGCCAGAGCCATCGCTCACAGCTGTGTGTATTATTGTCCTGTGTAAGGCTGCCAGAGCAACTGTAGTAACTTCTTGAACTAAGAGCCTGCTCAGCCCTCTTCCAGATCATCTCTGGGTTTTCTACTGAATCATATTCATAAAAGCTGACCTGGTGCTGGGGAACACTGCTGTCTAGATGGGACCTGACTGCTGCAGTCCGAGCTCACAGCAGCTGTCCTTGGTTGTACCTGACCTGCATAGAACTGGGTCCATCAGCATTCATCATGGATGGCGCAGGAAGTCATGAGACTCCCATCCTCCTTGAGATGTTATTGGCAGCTAATGGTTTCTGAGGAAGGTGAGACATTCTTTTGGGTGGTGGAGCCGCTGGTACCTTGTCTGTGCTCTGGTAAATGACCCCACATATGCCACACAGACAGCCCTAATTAAACTTAATGGGACAGACACACACATGGGCACACAAGAAAGTAAGATGAATTAGGAAGAATAAGGGCTTCAGCAAGAGGGAGAAGGAGACGGGAAGGTATGGAGAGGTAAATATGATCAAAAACAATTATATCCATGTACGAAAATAGTCAACACACAATTTTTAAAGGTGATTTGATTCCCTCCCCCAAACAATAAAGGCTATTGCCAACATTCTTGGTTGCCCACCAGAACCACATGGTAAGATCCTATTGCTGAAGGTACTATATGCTTTGGGCGAAGGACATTAAGTAACCAAGCTGGAACTGAGCTTGAAGCGTCCTCCCTGCTGGCTAGTCACAGTGCTGGAAGGTGCTATGCAGGTGCTGCTGGAGAAGAAAAGTTATCAATAGTCTTAGCTATGAACACTGTGAGCTGCACAGTCAAGCATCTAGGTAAGACAGGCCACTGGTCCAATGAATACTAGCATGGCTGTTCCGGGGAGAACCGCCTGCTCTTGATCTGCATGTGAGGCCCATTCCATGAAAGGGAATCATGACTGGGACTAAAACCCTAGTCAAAAGCCTATGGCTAAGGAGCTCATAAGGCATAAGGGGGAAGCAATACACGATGGAATTTTTCAATTATAAAGAAGTAATACACTTTGCATAAATATGAAGGTGTCTGGAAATATCATAGTAAGTAAATGAAGCCAATCACAGGAAGACACATAGCATATGTTTCCTTTCATTTGTGGTTCCTAGACTTTTTACAGGTACATAAAATCAGGTAATATGTATGATGTGAAAGTAAAGGTGAATCTCTAGGAGAAGGAAGGGAACTAAGAGGAGGGAGGGGTGAGAGAAAGGATGGGAGAGACATTGGAGTAGAGTATGCTCAACATACATTGCATGCTTGTACTAAGACCTAAAAATAAATAACATAATAAAATAAGGAAATATGGGGAAATCATGATTAACACCTTCCCCGAGAGGGTTCAGTGTTAAAGGCTTGCCTGACAGCATACTGAAGCAAGTTCACCTCCAGCAGGGACACAAAGTCAGAGGTGAAGAAGCGCTCCTGCCTGTGATCGCAGCACACCATGGCACTAGGAGGCCTAGCCAAGAGAATCCTCAAGCTCCTAGACAGCTAGTCTGGGGCAGGCAGCGACAGAACAAGAGAGACCCTGCCTCTAAGAAGGTAGAAGGACAGATGAGGTTGTCCTCTGTCTGTCATCATATGTGTTCACCCTGTGACAGTCAGGTGTGTACAGAGACAGCTCTTACCCTTCCAGCCCCTCCCTTTGAATGGGAGGTGTCTAGTTAGAGCTACAACCTAGGTGCTAAAACTGATTGGTCAGATATGAACCAATCAGCTGTCCCTCTGACTCACATGGGGAGGACTTAAAACTAGCCTCCCTAGAGAACTCGCCCTCTTGTCCCACATGGCG
>PVHP010007534.1:0-27832 GCA_004024765.1 Zapus hudsonius
TTTATTTATTTATTTATTTATTTGCAGGTAGAGAGAGGGAGAGATAGAGAGAAGAGAGACAGAAAGAATGGGTCTGCCAGGGCCTCCAGCTGCTGCAAAGGAACTCCAGATGCATGTGTCCCTTTGTGCATCTGGCAGTATATGGGTACTGGGGAATCAAACCCAGGTCACTAGGCTTTCAGGCTTGGAAAGCAAGCAAGCGCCTTTAACCACTAAGCCATCTCTCCAGCCCCTCCCTTGTTGCTTTTTAGAATACATATCCCATTTTTACATACCTTCAAAAGGAAGATAGTCTTAATTATCTAATTTTTCATTATTTAAAACACAAATTCCAGCCGGTGTGGTGGTGCACGCCTTTAATCCCAGCACTCAGGAGACAGAGGTAGGAGGATCACAGTGAGTTCAAGGCCACCCTGACTACATAGTTGAGTTCTAGGTCAGCCTGGGCTAGAGTGAGACCCTACCTCAAAAAAAAAAAAAGCCAAGTTCCTTATTTTTTTTAAGTTCCTTATTCTTGTTATTTCTGTTACCCAAAGATATTGTTCTATGCCCTTTGTCACGTTATACTGATGCTGGGTTTAAAAAAAGTATGGCTAACTCAGCATAGAGTGCTTTGTTTGCTAAGAAAGCCCTTCAGGCTCATGGAACTCTTGAAATTGCAGAAGAGCACAGAACCTTCTCTGTGTCTTACCCAGCCATGAGATTTTCTACCTGTGCCTCCCAAGTGCTGGGATTAAAGGCGGGCGCCACCATGCCCAGCCATGAGATTTTTTTTTTTTTTTGGATGACAGATAACAACTATCTCAAAGAACTGCTTTATTACTGGATCAGTGCCTAGTCCATGGAGTTTCACTTTTAGATTTTTGCATTCCCTGCAAATTAATGAGTTTAGGAGAGCAGTTTCCAGTGAGTGAACCTAGAGCCTTAGGGTGGAGTTTGGGAGTGGGTGCAGGCAAGGAGTCTATGAAATCATAGTCTAGCTATCGTCAATAATTCATGAAATCACAATTGTCGTGTGGAGGTATACCGACTCATTATATGAAATTACTATCTAGAAGCTAGCTGAGTGGTGCACACCTGTAATTCCAACATTTGAGAGGTAGAAGAAACAGGATTTCAAGTTCTAAGCTAGATTGGGCTACATAGAGACCCCACCCCAAGAAACAAAACAAAAGCAAAATTACTACCTTGCGGGAGCTGGGGAACTGGCTCAGTGGATAAGAGTATGAAAACTTGCGAGGGCCTGAGAAGGCCAAGTTCACTCCCAGCACCCACATGAAAAGTTGGACATGGCCATGCACATTGTAACTTCAGTCCTATGGGAGTTGGAGATAAGAGAATTTCTGGGGATCTAAACAACTCTGAAACTACAATTTTTGGAGGACATTCCTAAATTTCTTAAAGGATTCTATTAATATGCGATTTGTCTCCAGAATATTATAAATTCTTTACTTATTTACACAAATGTTTCACATGTTTTGTTATTTTTTGTTTGTTTGTAGTTCATGTGGAAGTCCTTTTGTCATTTTGCTATCATTTGTCAAAATTAGAAATCACCTCTTCCTTAGAACTTTTTCTGGGTTAGTGAACATAAGTGTCTCAGTGGAGCCAAGTGGATTCTCATTGTGTTTTCTCCCCTTTGGTGATTAGAATTCAGACACTACTTGCCTCGTCCGTCCACAGTCCGATCCCCAGAGAAAATGACTAGAGATGGATACCGAGTATCTTTTGCAGACATTAAAACCTCAGGTTCTTCTCAAGAAAAGGACTTGATACCAAAGCCTGATCTGTATCCACTTACCCATGATGTCTCATTGAGTAAACGCCTGGATGTGGGGGATTCTAATCAGATCCTTCCCTATCAGTTACCCTCTGACGTTGGTCTGGAAAATTATGACAGCCATTATTCTCAAAGTCTATCATCCCTGCATGGAAGTCTCGTCAAGAAGCCTCAGAAAAGCAAGAGCTGCCAAGAATATACCATAAAACCTTCTAATGACATAAAGGCCACCTCATACCATTCCTGTGGAGACTTACTGACTTTGTCAAACCCAGACTCCAGCACAGGAAGGCTTTTGAAGCTTAGTTCAGGTAATAGCCTCCTGCCAATTTGCAAGTCTTTTTGCACGGGCATGCAGATGGAAAGTATAACTGGGAATTTTGAAGTTAACATTCCTTAAATTGTATTAGTATTTCTTAAATTGTATGCCAGGGTCACCAGTGGTCCATGGAACTTCCAGAGATCTGGTGGGTATAAGTTTAACATGAGAGACATATTAGAGAAATTTTGTAGAAACACTAGCATTCACATTCAGGATCTATTCCCAGAAGCCTCTAGTCTTCTCTGGCCACAGCCACTACTATTCTGCATTAGAAGTTAGTTTTAGGGTAAGTGATAGAGCTACTTTTCAGTTGTTTGTTTTTATTTAATAAATTCATTGAACATCTGTTATGTACCAGATACTAGTCTAACTCTATGATAAAGTAGCAAACAAATTCAAATTCCGTGTATATTTTATCATGACTTTTTAAAAGTCTTTACTTCCATTCTAACAAATTAAGACAGATAATAAGTTATCTTATAAAAATTCTGGTTATAAATGCTGTGATGGAAAACAGCACAAGTGCATAGAGAGTAACAAGGTGATGTTTTAGATTCTGATAGGCCCCACAAATGTAGAGACTTGAATGAAGGGAGAGTATAAGCCATGTGGGACAGTGGAAATAAGTGTAGATTCCTGAGGCTGGAGCACTGCCTGTGAAGTTCAAGGAACAACAGGGAGCCTAGAGTGGCAGCAGAATAAGAGAAGTGAAGTATATGGATGAAGTCGATGAAGTCGGGGTGGATCAAATTTACATTCTGGGTGAGGTCAGGCATAGTTGGAGGGTTTGTAGGGAGGTTACATGATCTCACTTAAGAATCACTCTGGGTACTGGGTTGAGAATAGAATCCTGGAGGGTATGGGTGGAAATAAGAAAAGGTATTTGGCAGATTCGAACCCAGATAGGAGTTGGTGGATTGTGCCAGAGAGGTCGCAGTGGTGGTGAGATTGCTGATTAACTGGTGACGAAGTGTGGGAGAAAGTGGGCCAACGATTCCAAGGTTTCAAGTCTGGAGAGTTGGAAATTTTGTTATCATTTACTAAGCTGGAAAAGAATGGGGGTTTTGGCTTTAGATATATTAAATTCGAAGTAGCTCTTCGATGCTAACTTGATAATTGGACATAACAGCCTGAAGTTCAGGGAAGTAATACTAAAAGTATAAATCTGTGGATAATAATGTATGGATGGTATTAAAATTGTGACCATGGATAAGAATCCCACTTATGGAGTGAATGCAGATAGGAAAGAGCTCGAAGAACTGATCCTTAACCCCCTGGGAATCTGAAGTTGAATTGATAAAGAGAAACCACTACTGAAAGAAGAAGGGAAAAGCCAAGAGGGTGTTACCCAGAGAGCCAAGTGCAGACTGTGTTTCAAGGAGGAAGTGATGTGCAGCTCTATTCCAGGGCAGAAGCTGGGACTGATGGTTATTTGGCAATGAAAAAGCATTAGAGAACAGCTTCAGGGGATGCATGAAAATAAAAGCCTCATTGAGGTGAGTTCAAGAAAAACTTGGAAGTGAGCCAATAAAGAAACTCTTCTGAGGAGTTTTGCAATAATGGTGAGCAGAGAAATGGAAGAGAGATGGGGTCCTGGGAGACTGATAGAAATTGATGATGCAGGAGAAAGGGGGAACAATTACAAAAGAAAGAAAGAAAGCCCTGACTAGTCAAAAAGAAATGGAATCTAGTCTACCAGTAAAGAGATTGACCTTAAATGATGAACAATGAGGTCAATGAGGAGGCAGAGAACTTATGCTTACAATACAAGTCAGTTGATGGATTCAGGAGGAGGTGGCATGGTTGTTTTCTTTGATTGTCTCTGTTTTCTTGGTGAAATAAAGATCAGCACCTGAGAGGAAGGAGGAATGAGATGGAATTGAAAGTTTGAAGTGAAAAGAGATGTGACATAATTCTCTCAGGAAATAATTTGACCAAAGTAAGATATGAGGAGAGCTGAGTAGAACTGAGGTTCTAGATAAGCTTGAGTTCATGAGTTCAAGTAAGGAGGTCAGGACAGATGTATGTTGTTGCCAGCCATGTTCAGCTGCTCTGGTGTAGGCCGGGAGCATGTAGACTATTGCATTTAACTAGAGTTGAGGTTTTTGTCAGGTGTAGGGTGAAAGGGTCTAGAGGGTTCAATGTGTGTAAGAAGTTATTATGGCCTTTGGACACCACCATAGATACCAATGGATACACTGAAGGGAAGGCTCACCTCCCAGCCTGTTTCCTCCACAGATCTGTATGCTACAACCCATTTCAACAGTGACCCTACTCTGCTGCTCAATGCAGAGCAACAGTTATCCAGCAGCTTTGGTGATTTAGCACCAGCACATGGTCCTTTCCCAAACAACTCTGTTTTGGGAAACTCTCTGCGGACGCTGCTGCCACCTGGAGCTTCAGAAAACAGAGAGACAATGACAAAGAGGTCAATAAGCCCATCAAAGAGAGGATTCAAGCGGAAGGACAACATTCTTGCCAACCAGAATCCAAAGCATGGTTTCCATGATGTGACAGGCAACGAGGCAAGTATTGTGTGAACACAAATGCTAAGACCAGAATGTGATTTTGTAGGGTTAGCACCAATAGTACTGGGGTCTCTGGGGCATTTTCAGAGGCCTGTGGTCAATCTTACCTGTGATTCTTCTGTCTTTGGGAAAGTTCTTTTCCCACCACCAACATTTGTTCAATTTTATCATAACTATGATGGGGAAGAACTTTAACAAACGTTCTGCAAGAGTTTGCAATCAGGAAGGAATAGAGAAGTTTCAGGAGCCTTAGAACTGGCTTAAGATTTCTGTGACATGGACATTTGTAGTCTTATTATGCTTATATAGTTTTCAGCCACAAGTGGCTTACTTGAAACAGCTCTTATAAAAATCATTGGGTTTTTTTTCTTTTTTGTTTTTTGCAGGGTTAGGGTCTCACTTTAGCCCAGACTGACCTGGAATTTAGTCTATAGTGCCAGGATGGCCTCGAACTCACAATCCTGGGATCAAAGGTGTCCACCACCATGCCTGCTTGTGGTTTTGCTTTCTGTCTAGAAACTTGAATGATTCTAATTGTTTCCTGAGCAGCAGCAAGCAGATGAACTCGATTATCCAGGGATTTCTAGCTGAAATTGGCTCAGAGAATAAATGAAAAATGAAGGCCCATTCCCAAATATACAGCATAATTCATTTTTATAAAATCATAGTGTGGTAGTGTCATATAACATAAGTTAAATATCCCTTAGCTCTTACTAAGGAGTTTTGCCCCTGGTTTTGCATATGTTCCTCAGAGAAAATGCCTCCCTCTCCACTCTTGTCTGAATGCTAACTTTTTCTCCAGATCTAACTGCCATCATGAAGCCTTTTCTTTAGTTTGAGGAACCAAAGGTCTTCTGGTCCATGATCCTTTGTCATATAAGTTCTGTGTCAATCATTTATTGCCCTGTAAGGAAGCAGGGTGTTAGATCAAAAACAGTTATTTCCCTCTAAAAAAAAAGTTATTTCTAGTTACTTATGTTCTTAGATGTCAGCAATCTTTTTGTACATTGAGATGAGTTCACAGAAAGTTTTTGTTTGTAGGTTGGTTGGTTTTTAACTATTCGAATACTTTCTATTTAGTTTTCAGAGTTTGGGAGATGAGGGCTGGGGATATAACTCAGTGGTAGGTTGCTTGCTACAATGTTATAATAGCGTGAGGCCCTAGGTTCAATCCCAAGTATGAAAGAAAGAAAGAAAAGGAAGGAAGGAAGAAAGGAAGAGGGGAAGGAAAGAGAAAGAGAGAGGAAGGAAGGAAGGAGAAAAAAGAAAGAGAGGGAGAGGGAGAGGGAGAGGGAGGGAGAGAGAGAGAGAGAGAGAGAGAGAGAGAGAGAGAGAGAGAGAGAGAGAGAGAGAGAGAGAGAAAGAAAAACTAAAAAGAGGAACTTTGGAGATGGTTATATTTTTTGTGCACCAAAGGGGGCAGTCTTCCTTTAGCATTGGTCTGTTTTTCCATCCTCAGACACAAGTGCCTATTTTATTTTAAAAAAATACTCGGCCGGACGTGGTAGCGCACGCCTTTAATTCCAGCACTCAGGAGGCAGAGGTAGGAGGATCGCCGTGAGTTCTAGACCACCCTGAGACTACATAGTGAATTCCAGGTCAACCTGGACTAGAGCGAGACCCTACCTCGAAAAACCAAAATATATATATATATATATATATATATATATATATATATATATATATATATATATATACTCAAACTATGTGTTGGAATAAAATATGTGCAGTAACATTTAGGATATTCGGGAAGCTATATTACTAAAATGGTCTAAGAAAAAGTTTTATTTCTTCTAATTTTTTCAAGGCAGGGTCTCACTGTGGTGCCACTTTAATCCCAGCACTCGGGAGGCAGAGGTAGGAGGATCACTGTGAGAGTTCAAAGCCAGCCTGGGACTACAGAGTGAGTTCCAGGTCAGCCTGAGCTAAAGCAAGAGCCTACCTCAAAAACCAAAATATACCAAAGGAAGGGTAGGATTATTTACAACACAAACTTCCAGACACAAAATGGCCTTGATATTCATGATTTCACAGTGCCTGATAATACCTACATATAATGGGAGGAAAAGATGATGACACCAAAATGAAACAGAGACTAATTGAGAGGGGAAAGAGATATGGGGGAGGGGGAAGGGAATCATAATGGTTTATGCTCCATAATTATGGAAGCTATCAATAAAAATAAAAAGATCAAAAAACCAATATATATATACATATATATATACATATATATATATATATATGTTCAATTTGTTTTTGACAAATTATTATAAAGTAGCCCTGTGGTATGATCAGACTTTCTATGATTTTTCTACACCTTCACCCCCTCAGGTTAACTTCTGAAGGGATCCTGTCGTTTACCTCTTCATCTGTTCAGTCCTTATTCAGTATTCTCAGGACATGTGATCAATGATTATTAGTATGGATTTGTTTTTTGTTTGTTTGGTTTTGGTTTTTCGAGGTAGGGTCTCGCTCTAGTCCAGGCTGACCTGGAATTCACTCTGTAGTTTCAGGGTGGCCTTGAACTCATGGTGATCCTCCTACCTCTGCCTCCTGAGTGCTGGGATTAAAGGCGTGTGCCACCATGCCCGGCTTAGAGGGTTTTTGTTATTTTTTTGTTTTTGTTGAACAAATGTTTATCCCACTTGTAATGCCTTTCCCTACCAATCCAAGACCACACGCGTGACTCAACTCATAATGTCACTGTCTTGGGTGTTGTGTTTCATTAGCTAATTAATCATTCCTAGTTGGTTTTTTTTTTTTTTTTTTTTTTTTTTTTTTTTTTTTTTTTTTTTTTTTTTTTTTTTTTTTTTTTTTTTTTTTTTTTTTTTTTTTTTTTTTTTTTTTTTTTTTTTTTTTTTTTTTTTTTTTTTTTTTTTTTTTTTTTTTTTTTTTTTTTTTTTTTTTTTTTTTTTTTTTTTTTTTTTTTTTTTTTTTTTGGTTTTTTGAGGTAGAGTCTCACTAGCCCAGGCTAACCTGGAATTCACTCTGTAGTCTCAGGGTGGGCTTGAACTCATGGTGATCCTCCTACCTCTGCCTCCTGAGTGCTGGGATTAAAGGCGTGCGCCACCACGCCCGGCTCCCTAGTTGGTTTTTTTTACGTCAAAAAAGTCAAGAATTGAGAAATAATTTGGTTGTTTTTAATTTATATGGGGTTCTTCGGCTTTGCAGCCATAACTGCTGAACCATCTCTCCAGCCCTTACCTTATATCAGATTGTGTGTGTGTGTGTGTGTGTGTGTGTGTGTGTGTGTGTGTGTGTTATGCTGGGAATGGAACAACTCAGGGCCTTGCACATGCTAAGCAAGCACTCTACCACTGAAACTACATCCCCAGCCTGTATTTGCTTTGTGAAATCTACAAGAGTCAATAGAAAAGAGTAGTTAGACTTGTACAATGAAATGTACAATTAAAAAACCAGGCCTGGTGGCGCAAGCCTTTAATTTAATTTGGGAGGCAGAGGTAGGAGGATCACCTTGAGTTTGAGGCCATCCCAAGACTACATAATGAATTCCTGGTCAGTCTGGGCTAGAGCAAAACCCTACCTCAACCCCCCCACACCAAAAAAAAATAGGAAAATAAATATATATACAATTACATAAATTCTATAAATAAAATATCAGGTTAAATGAAAAAACAATTGTGAACTTTACTATAAAGATATATAGATTATATATATAGATATCATTCTTATTCAATAAAAAATATCTTTAGTACTTGATCCAACAAAAACATTTAACCTATAATGTTTAAAATGTTATAAGACATTTATGTTTATAATACATTAAATAGAAACATGTATTATAACTTAAAGAGCTACTTCCAGTGTACCTCAGAATTTAAGGAGTACCCGAATTCTTGTCTATAAAGTTAAAGAATTAAAACCATAGACCACCAGAAGGTAAGGTATAGTGGGAGACTTCATTTAAAAGAAAATGGGGAGTTACAGAGATCTCCAGTCGCCAGTGTGGATAGTGGGAGAGGTTTTAGCCAAATCCATGCTGCTCAGCCAAACAAGCACAAGGAAAGATCATGAGAAGGAAAGGTTCATGTGGGAAAGACATCCAGCCCCTCACCACAGCCTTACCCTATCCTTCTTTGAGACCATGTGTGTGAGAGAAGAGAACTGGACTTCCTTTCAGTGACTTTTAAGACCTCCACCAGGTAAGTCAGAGAGACAGCTGGTTGGTCCATACCTGACCAATCAGTTTTAGCACCTAGGTTTGAACTCTAGTTAGAGACTCCTCCCACTCAAGGGGAGGGATCCCGGTCTAAGGAACTTTCCTGAAGGGATTAACTGTTCCAATCCCCCCTCTGAAGAAATAACCCTAACTGATGTTAGGGTATTGGGGTGTAGAACCGAAAAAAATTCTCCAGAAAAAAGTGCATACATGCTTAAGAGAAAAAAATCAAACAAGAATACCCATTTTCATCGTTCGGGAGGCAAGGTATAGCTCCGACTGGGGAGGGGTTAAGGAGGAGCTTGGCAACATTGTGTGGGGTCTCTCCTAAACTCCCACAAAAAGACACATTTTTATTAATATATTCTGAAAACCTCTATAGAAAATTATGATAGAAGATACTTTTTTACCTTTGAAATTATCCTTGAGAGATTGGGGATATAGCTCAGTGATAGAGCACTTGACTAGAATGTACTAGGTCCTGGGTGTGATCTCTAGCACCATAAAAGAGAGAGAGAGAGAGAGAGAGAGAGAGAGAGAGAGAGAGAGAGAGAGAGAGAGAGAGAGAGAGAAGGAAGGAAGGAAGCAAGGAAGCAAGGAAGCAAGGAGAAAAGAAAAAGAAAGAAAGGAAAGAAAAAAGAAAAAGGAAGGAAGGAAAGGCAAAACATGAAATTATCCTTGAATATCTTACGTGTTTGCCTTGGACATAAATAATATATTTAAATATCAGTTGAAAGATGAAATGTATTTTACAAAAACAATAGTGCTTTAAGTGTCTAGATTCTTACTTATTGTGTAAGAATGACACAAACGGTTTTGGGCTTTTTTTCTTGAGCCTCTCTCTAGTGACTTGGGCAGTTTGCATGGTTTGCCAGGAAACCACAGTCCCCCGATCTCTGCCAGAACCCCCCATGTAGCCACCGTCCTCAGGCAGCTGCTGGAGCTTGTGGACAAGCATTGGAATGGTTCTGGCTCCCTCCTCCTCAACAAGAAGTTTCTGGGTGAGTCTAGTACTCTCTATGCCTGGGGGCAGGCTGGACCTTGTCCTGCTTTGTTCTGCTAGTAACCACCTAGTCTCTTCAGAAAGGAAAACTGTGTATCATTTATCAAAATTTCCCAGAAGCACCATAGTTAACAAATCTTCATTTTGCTCACTTCTTTCTTCCCTATTTTTTAAAACTTTTATTGACAACGTCCATAAATATAAACAATATCCTGATTTTTTAAAGAAGCAATCTTTCCAATTTTTTTTTGTTTGTTTGTTTTGTTTTGTTTTTCGAGGTAGAGTATCTCTATAGTGCCAGAGTGCTGGGATTAAAGGCATATGCCACCACGCCCAGCTTCAACTGTTTCGAACCTCCTGTGTGTGTGGTCTTTGGTAATGCATAGAATAATCAGATATGTATAATAGAGTAATTATGCTAATAATTACAAAAAGATTTTATGATCCTTTGGAAGTGATAGTAATGAATACAACAGAAATTAAGTTTGGTAATCTGAGTTCTGAAACAACTGTTGAAATATTATGAAGATTTGAAAAACTCAAGTGAATAAATGACTTGACTCATTTTAGCGATTTTGTTTTAGAAACATGAAGAGAAACAGTTTAACAGATAGATAGTGGCTTCATGTGTTTGTTTGTTGCCTAATGAAAGAAGAACTCAATAAACTTTTACTTGTTAGTGAAACTTTTGAAAACTAGAAACTTGGGGCTGAGGATGTGGCCCACTTGGTAGAGCCATATTCTTGCCTAGCATGCATGAGGCCCTGGATTCAGTTCCCAGCACCACACAAACAGGCTGTGGTAGCACACACCTGTAATTCCAGCCCTTGGAAGGTGGAGACCGAAGGACCAGTAGTTCAAGGTCATTCTAGGCTACTTAGTGAATTTAAGGCCAGCTAGGGTTACCTGACACCCTGTCTCAAAAACAAAATAAAACAAAACAGTGAAACCTAGAAAAGTCATTTGAGCTGAGAATTTTCTTTTTAATTTCTAAAGGCTGAGGTATGAATGCCTGCCTAGCTTGCACACTACCCTGGGTTCATCCTAGCACTAAAAACAAAAACCCCAACTTTTTTAATTAAAAAAATCTAAAGTGACATACAGGAGAAGACATTATAGCCAAATTATTTTCCTTCCCATTTTGACCTACTGCTCCCAGTTTGTAGAAAATTCCCCTGCAACTACTTAGCAGTGAGGAGACTAATTTAAGCAGGAAGGGTTGAGGCTGATTCTCCACAAAGGATGTAGGGTATAATTTCCTTCATAAAGCACCTCTCAGAAGCCATGTACTGAATTCATGTCAAAAGGAGGTAATTGGGTTATTATAGGGCTGATAGTTGTGGACGTGGAATCCTATGGTTTCGGTTTTAAGATTTACCCAACTTGAATTTTTGGCAGGTCCTGCCAGAGATTTGCTGCTGTCATTGGTCGTCCCTGCGCCTCCTCAGCAGTGGTGTCTCTCACAACCTGAAGACCCAGGAAAAGGCTTCCGCAGGAGGGAGAATGAACTGAAGGAGGCTGGGCAGCCTGTCTCTAATGACATAGTATGGCTCCCCGTCCCCCTTTCTTTACTAGACAAGGACTGAGCAGTAGAACTCTGGGCTCTGGGCGCTAAAGACCATCACCACCGTGAACACCGTAAAACTCCAAAATATGGCAAATATGAAAAGATAAGGCTGGATAAACCAAGAGCAAAACTCGTCAGGATAGGAAAGGTTCTGCAGGGATGACTACTTCCTAAACCCAAATCCAAAAATCCTAAAGAAATACTTTAAATAGGAAGGGGGAGAAAAAAATCAAAAACCTAAAGTGAAGGTGTGTGATGGGCACACACCTTTAATCCCAACACTTGGGAGGTAGAGGTAGGAGGATCACCATGAGTTTGAGGCCAGCCTAGGACTACAGAGTGAGTTCAGGTCAGCCTGGGCTAGAGTGAGACCCTACCTTGAAAAAACGAAAACAAAGAAAAGAGAGAAAGAGAGAGAAAAGAAAGAAGGAAGGAAGAAAGGAAGGAAAGAAACATAGAGTGGAAATGTTTAGGATTTTGTGGAAGATGATAGGTTGTGGTCCAGTGAGGGAAGGCAAATATCTCGGATTTAATCTTTCCTTCCTTCTGATGGAGACACTGTTTGAGCATCTGGTTGCTGGCTCTAGGAGAGGAAGAAGGAATTCATATGCACAAGTTATTCTTTGCTTTAAAAAGAAAACTTTAGTCATTTAGGAGAGAGAAACAGAGAGAAAGAGGTAGGCAGAAAGAGTGAGTATGAGGGCACACAAAGGCCTTCCTGCCACTGCAACTGAACGCCAGGTGCATGCACCACTTGGTACATCTGATTTTACATGGGTACTAGAGAATCAAGCCCTGCGGTCAGGCCTTGCAAACAAGCACCTTTAACCCCTGAGCCATCCCTTCAGCCTCCTCTGCTTTTTAACATTTATTTATTTATTTATTTATTTATTTATTTATTTATTTATTTATTTATTTATTTGCAAGCAGTGAGGGAGGAGAGAGAGAGAGAGGGAGAGAGAGAGAGAGAATGGGCATACCAGAGTCTCTTGCCACTGTAAAGGAACTCCAGATTGCATGCACCACTTAGTGCTAAAGAACTGAACCTCTTCAGCTGTTAGGCTTTGCAAATAAGCACCTTAACTGCTGAGCAGTCTCTCCAGTCCTTCTTTTCTTAACATTGCAGAATTTTCAGAAATTAAGTTCAGTACTGGCCACTTTTACATAGATGAATCAGAATGCTGGTTTTCAAAAGCACTGCTGCTCAGCCAGAGTCATGGATAACCCATAAGAAAGACTGAGACACTATATGATAAACTTGTTTGCTGCACTTGGGCTGGTTTTACCCATAAATTATAATTCTAGTGAAAGTCACATTGTTGTTGCCCTTCCTTCATTTTATCACTAGAGGAAAAGATTCTTTGGGTCTTCTGAAGTATCCTAATGTGTGGATGTACTGTTTTCTGATCTAAAGGAAAGCTTGAAGCAAAAATTGGTCAGAGTGCTGGAGGAAAACCTTATTTTGTCAGAAAAACTTCAGCAGATGCAGGGAGGTTCTGCCGCCTCAACTGTGAGTGAGCACCCACCCCGTACACACGGTGAGTTAGGGAAGCTGGGGGGGGGGGTACTTCCCAAGTTAATCAGCTTCATCAGCCAAAATTCTGGTACTGCCTTTAGCTTTCCTTGACCATTATTTTTCCTAGGGAATTAATGGAAACATAATCTTGCCTCAGAGTTATTCACTCATTCATTTTTATGGAGCTGGAGATCCGACTCAAGATCTAGTGCTATATCCCCAGCCTTGTCTCAGAGAAGTGTAGTCACATGACCTGAGTCACCACATGTTGTCAGCATAAAACATGTTTGAATGCTGTTTATAAAATACACTGCTTTTCATGATTACATTAGTAAAACATGTTATCCATAGAAAATATGAAAAATATAAGGAAAATACAGCTCCATGGCCCAAAAATGACTACCACTAGTATTTCTGTATATTTTTCCAATTTGTTTCCATATTTCAGATATTCAACTCACAATTTAAAATTATGTCCTGATTTTTAAAGCATAATTTACATACAGCAAAATATGCTCATTTTACATTTGATCCTAAAGCAAATGCAGGACATAATTCAGGCATGATGGCTCATGCCTTTAATCCCAGCACTCAGGATGCTGAAGTAGGATTTTGTCATAGGTTTGGGGCCAGCCTGGGCTACAGAGTGAGTTCCAGGTCAGTTTAGACTAGAATGAGACCCTGCCTCAAAAAAAAAAGAAAAGAAAATTCAGAACATTTCTGTTACTCCAAAAAATTCCCTCATAATCCTAGGCAATTAGTTTGCAGCCCGGGCAATCACAGACCTGCTTTATACATCCTAATGTTAATTTATTTTTATCATTCTTTGTATGTATGGTGCACATGGGTGTACACTATGTAGTCTCAGGCTGACCTTGAACTCATGGTGACTTGCTCGTGGCCTCTTGCTCTTTGATGTTTCCTGGGCGGCAGTCGGCTTTCCTTTCTTATCCTACTGATGGGTCTTGGATCTCCCCGGTATTTGCTGCCATCTATAAAAAGCAGGTTCCCTAGCCAAGAGTGAGAGCAGCATGGATCAGAGGGGATGAACAAGACATTTAGAAGTCTTTTTGATGGGCATCACGTCTCCTTTGAGCTAGGCTTCCTGGTGGGGTCTGTGGGTTTTTGAGGCTTTTGTTGCACATTGCCAAATGCCTCCCTAGAAAAGCAGTTTTGACTTATAATCACACCAGCAGTATACTTGAGTGCCTTTTCATTCTGCCTTTGCGAAAACGAATTTTTAAAAATTTTGCCATTGTAATAAGTGAAAAACAATATCCCATTTAAGTTTTGATTTGTAGTAAGTACTTCACATTAGCACAGGTTAGGACAGAATTTTTATCTACCCTCAATGTTTTTTTAAATATTTTATTTATTCATTTTCAAGCAGAGAGAGAGAGAGAGAGAGAGAGAGCGCACCAGGGCCACCACCTTATGGGTCTGGCCTATGTGGGTACTGCGGAATTGAACCCCGGGCCTTAGGCACTAGAGGCAAGTGCCTTAACCGCTGAGCCATCTCTCCAGCCCTCTACTCTCAATGTTAAATCTCAACTTCCCTAAGCAAATATAGCATTCAAATTAGAGGAACTTGATTTGAAAAACACTGAATTTCAAAACTCAATGTCATCTGGCATTCACAAACCCAAAAATAATCAAAATGCCATTTCCCACTTACCTATTTTAAATGTACTCCTTTTAATCTGCCATCAGGTCCCTTTCTGTATTTTGGCTTACTGGTGACTGCACAGGTGTAATGACCCTGTATTTTCACCACCCAGAATCTTGCTGCTGAAAATGTGATCCACATGAGCATCACCTGGGAGCTTGTTAGATAAGAATAATATTGGGCCTCTCCTCAGACCTACAGCCCAAGGTGATTGGTAGCATTAATGTTTAGGAAGCATTATCTAAAGACCTTCTCCTGTAGGACCAGAGTTGCTGCGCTTTTACCTACTGCATTAGTGCAGGCAGTGTTGGCATATCTGAGAGGCAGATATAACTGTCTTGGCCACAAATCTCATTTCTGCAAGCTATCATTGAGTTATCACCATGTACCTAACATACTTCTAGATGTTTTCCTAAACTATGCAGGGAGAGGAGGGCACACACTGTACAACCAGAATGGAGAACACAGGAGACCTAATACTGGTTGGCTGCTATGCAAGCATGAAAAGTGCCTCAGGGAATCCTCATAGTGGTGCTATGGCTCAGTTATTTTTTTTAAATATTTTATTTATTCATTTTCAAACAGAGAGAGAGAGAGAGAGAGCACCAGGGCCACCACCTCGTGGGGTGGGTCTGGCTTATGTGGGACCTGGGGAATTGAACCTAGGGCCTTGGGCATTGGAGGCAAGTGCCTTAACCGCTAAGCCATCTCTCCAGCCCCTGGTTCAGTTATTAGCTTCGGTGAAACTTAGAAAGATGAACTAACATGCATTATTATGATATGGCTTAATTCCAATTCAGATTTGTTGCCCAATCTCATATTTGTGTCAAATAACTTCTGTTTTCAAGGGAAGGAATGAGGAATGGCATGGGGAGATAAATGCTAGCCCCCCCCCCAATTTTCCACCTGAGTATTTATGCTCAAAAGATCAGGAGTGTGGACTCCTGATTGCCCCTAATTCCTGTACTCTTTGTAGATGATCTTCTACGCAAAAACCAGCAGCTAACCATGCAGGTGGCTTGTCTGAACCAAGAGCTCGCTCAGCTGAAGAAGCTGGAGGAGACAGTCGCCCTTCTCCAGGAAAGTCAGAGGTAGGAGGAGGTTTGTGTAGCAGCTTCTGGAAGTTCATAGTTACTTCCCTTTATCTCCTCTGCTTTGCTTGCAAGGTAGTATCTGTAACTCTATGGAAAT
This sequence comes from Zapus hudsonius, assembly GCA_004024765.1. NCBI lineage: Eukaryota > Metazoa > Chordata > Mammalia > Rodentia > Dipodidae > Zapus > Zapus hudsonius. The sequence goes on from PVHP010007534.1 coordinate 15,754, forward strand.
TAGTACAGTCTGTTTGTATGCCTCCTGAGCTTGACCAGTTAGCTCAGGAATCAAATGACTGTTTTATACACCAAGGATGTGTCTTTACTAGCATGGGGCGGGGGGGGGGGGACGGACCACAAATTAGTTTTTCATTTGCTATAATAGTTGACAAGTGGGTGAGCCAATTCTTTTGGTCATTATGTACCCTTCAAATCAGGCGTCTGGCTCCTCTGAAAAATGCCTGCCTGCTATTGGTCACAGTAGTCTCACCAAGAGCACTCAGTAGTGAGTGATAGGGAAAGAATCCAAAGTACGAGTCCTTCAGAGGTGTTTCATAGCATCTGCCACTTCACAGAAGACCACCATCAGGATGCAGGCTTCCCTCGAGGCCTCGAGGCCATTGACAGTTCTAGGGAAGCCTTTGATATTTGGACTTAACAGTCTACCACACCCCATCTAGAAACCTTCAAGCCCAAACCTCACCACTGATTTCAGCTTCACATGCAGAAGATCAGATCTTCCTCTAGGTAGCTTTTTTTAAAAAAAATCTTTATTTTATTTTTTTAAATTTTATTTATTCATTTTCAAGCAGAGAGAGCGAGAGCACCAGGGCCACCACCTGTGGGTTTGGCTTATGTGGGACCTAGGGAATTGAACCCGGGGCCTTAGGCACTGAAGGCAAGTGCCTTAACCGCTGAGCCATCTCTCCAGCTCCCTCTAGGTAGCTTTAAAAGCCAAAACTTTTGGGCTGAAGAGATGGCTTAGTGATTAAGGCATTTGCCTGCAATGTAGAAGGACCAGAGTTCGATTCTCCAGTGCCCATATACAGCCAGATGCACAAGAGGGTGCATGTGTCTGGAGTTCATTTGCAGTGGCTTGGAGACCCTGGTGTGCCCATATTCTCTCTCTGTCTACCTCTCTCTCTCTCTCTCTCTCTCTCTCTCTCTCTTTCTCTCTCTCTCAAATAAATAAATAAAATATTTTTTTAAAAAGCCAAAACTTTTGGCCAGGAATGATAGCACACGTCTTTAATCCCAGCACTTGGGAGGCAGAGGTAGGAGAATCACCAGTAGTTCAAGGCCACCCTGGGGCTACATAGTGAATTCCAGGTCAGTCTGGGCTAAAGTGAAACCCTTCCCCCAAAAAAAATCTTTCCCCCATTCCAGGCTACATTGGACCCTGTCTAAATTTTTTTCATTATAATTATTTCAACCATTACAAAACCAAAGAGAGGGCAGGAGAGATGGCTCAGTGGTTTAGGTGCTTGCTTACAAAGCTTTAAAGGCCTGGGTTAAATTCCCCAGTACCCACATAAAGCCAGGTGTACAGAATAGCACATACTTTGGAGTTCCTTTGCAGCAAGCAGCAGGAGGCCCTGAAGTTTCTCTCTCTCTCTCTCTCTCTCTCTCTCTCTCTCTCTCTCTCTCTCTCTCTCTCTCTCTCTCTCTCTCTCTCTCTCCCATTACAAGTAAATAAATAAAAATACTTTTAGCGAACATAAGAACCAAAGGAAGGGGAGGGGTGTTTACAATACTGTCTTCCAGAAACCAAATGGACTTGATATTCATGACCTCACAGTGCCTGGCACTACCTACACAAGATCTTCATAAGAGGAGGAAAAAAAATGATGACATTAAAATAGAATGTCATGGTGGCACAGGCCTTTAAAACCAGCACTTGGGAAACAGAGGTAGGAGGATTGCTGTGAGTTCAAGGCCAGCCTGTAACTAGAGTTCCAGGTCAGCCTGGACTACAGTGAGACCCTACCTCAGAAAAACTAAAGAGAATTGGATTAAGTCATGGTTCTCAACCTGGGTCTACACCTGCATTACATGAAGGATTTGTTGTTTAGCTGTATAGGCTGGGAACTTCTGATAAGTTTCCAGGTGCTGGTCTGCAGCCTGCACTCTGGAAACACTAGGATGTCTCTCTCAAGGGATGAACAGTAAAATACCATGTCTTAACTTGAAGCATTAAACCATTCACTCTGCATTCAAGTTCACTTGTTTCACTTTTCTTTTGTTTTTTGTTTTTTTTTTAAGGTTTTATTTATTCATTTTCAAGCAGAGAGATACAGAGAGAAAGAGAGAGAGAGAGAGAGAAAACACCAGGGCCACCACCTTGTGGGTCTGGCTTATGTGGGACCTGGGGAATTGAACCCGGGGCTTAGGCACTGGAGGCAAGTGCCTTAACCGCTGAGCCATCTCTCCAGCCCTCACTTTTCTTTTGTTAGGGAAATGTTTTGGTTTATTTTGTTTGCATGTTTTTTTTTTTTTTTTGGTTTTTCGAGATAGGGTCTCACTCTAGCCCAGGCTGACCTGGAATTCACTATGTAGTCTCAGGGTGGCCTCGAACTCATGGTGTCCTCCTACCTCTGCCTCCCGAGTGCTGGGATTAAAGGCGTGCGCCACCACGCCCGGCCTGTTTGCATGGTTTTAAAACATTTACATGGTTCCAAAATCAAATTATAAATAGGAAAAATTTAGAAAAATCTCACTGCTTTCTTGTCTCCTTTGTCCTATCCTTCCCTCCCAACTAGCCTTCTAGTGTGGATACTAGTGGTGTGCATTTGTTTTCCTCCTTTATTACATAAATAGAAGCAAAATGTTACTTTAACAATTTTTTCATTATTAGTTTGAGAGAGAGAGAATCTGGGCATGCCAGGGCCTCTTGAAGTTGCAAATGAGCTACAGACACGTGCACTACTAAGTGCATCTGGCCTCATGTGGGTACTGGGGAGTCAAATCCAGGCCATTGGGCTTTGTAAATAAGCATCTTTATAAGACTGCTTAGCCATCTTCTCAGCCCCTGCTTTAAAAAAAAATTTTTTTTTTTTTTGGTTTTTCGAGGTAGGGTCTCGCTCTAGTCCAGGCTGACCTGGAATTCACTCTGTAGTCTCAGGGTGGCCTTGAACTCACGGCGATCCTCCTACCTCTGCCTCCCGAGTGCTGGGATTAAAGGCGTGCGCCACCACACCTGGCTTTAACATTTTAATCTTAGAAATCAGTTCACAATTGTCTCTAAAAGCTAGTTCTTATCCTTTTTATACCTGCACAGAACTCCCTTGTGTGATTGCACCATTTATTTAATTAGTCCTGTATTGATAGGCATTTAGATGAACATAATTTGCTGCTAAAAAATAGTAGTCAGGGCTGGAGATGTGGTCCAGTGGTAGAGTGTGTAACAAGAGTAAGGCCCTGAGTTCAATTCAACATAGAAAGAAAACAGGGCTAGGAAGATGGCTCAGTTTGTAAAGTATGTGCGTCACAAGCATGAAGACCCAGGTTTGATCCCTGGAACCCATGTGAAAATGCCAGGAATGGTGACACATGCTTGTAATCCTGGCACTGGTGAGGTGGAGACAGGAGGTTCCCTGAGGCTTGCTGGCTAATCAGTTTAGTCTAATTGGTGAGCTCCAGGCCAGTGGACAATGTTCCTGAGGAATGACAACCAAGGTTGTCCTCCAGCCTCATACATACAAGCATGCATGTACATACACATAAAAACAAATAAGTGGGGTGGGGAGATGGCTCAGCCATTAAAGCTGCTTGTTGCAAAGCCCGATGGCCCAGCTTTGATTCCCAGTTCTCCAGAAAGCCAGATGCACGAAGTAGCACGTGTGTCTGCAGTTTGTTTGCAGTGACTGGAGGCTCTGGGTGCGCCCATTCTCATTCTCTTTTTTTTTTCTCTCTCTCTCTCTCTCTCAAATAAAAATAAAAGTAAACAAGTAATACCATAATTAACAGCATTGTGAGTAAATCATTTTGGGTGGCTTTTAACATGTGTAACACAGAGCCCACAGATGCAGTTGTTGCTTTCACTATGACTTAGTTCCAGAGGCAGGATAGATTGAGAAGAAGCTCTGATACAAGGGAGACCTTGTCAGAAGTCAGTGTCCTGGTGCTTCAGCTTATATCGTTATAATAAAATGTGGATATGTTATTTCTTCAGTCACTCTGGAACACAATCAAATAAATTATAAAGAAGAAACTATAGGTCTCCTTTTTAAATAATCTACTCATGGGCTAGAGAGATTGCTCAGTGGTTAAGGTATTTGCCTATAAAGCCTGATTGATTCCCCAATACCCACATAAACCAGATGTACAAAGTGGTGCATGCATCTGGAGTTTGTTTGCAGTGGCAAGAGGCCCTGGGGTGCCCATGCTCTCACTCTGTGTGTGTGTGTGTGTGTGTGTGTGTGTGTGTGTCTGTCTGTCTGTCTGTCTGTCTGTCTGTCTGTCTGTCTGTCTGTCTGTCTGTTTCTGTCTCTTTCTCTGTATCTCTCTGCTTGCAAATAAAATATTTTTAAAATAATAACCCACTCATAGACTGGACAGTTCTATACATTATGCATTTGTCTTGAGCAGACATTTCAGAGCTGAATGTCATCTACTTCGCTTTGTGATCTCATGACTGCCTTTTCCCCTGGGCCTCAGATCCCTGGTGGTAACTAATGAGTATCTGCTGCAGCAGCTGAATAAAGAGCAAAAAGGTTATTCCGGGAAATCGCTCCTGCCTCCTGAGAAGAGTCATCCTTTGGGGAGATCATCACCCTTTGGGAAAAGCACGCTGTCTTCCTCACCAGTGGCACATGACACGGGTCAGTATCTAATTCACAGTGTCTCAGAAGCTGCCCCAGAGCCTAGTTTGTGGAGCTAACACTGAGCATCTTCACCGCCAGCTCCATCTCACCCACGAGGAGGGTTCTCGGTGCCATTGCCACAGTGTGGTGGTGTTTACCCCAAAGATTAAGAAAAACTTATTCTGATTATTTTGTATTGTCCCTCTTTATTTCTTCATTTATCTCCTCCCATGTGGTCATTCTTTCCTTTTGCCTACAGAAATTGTTGGCATTTAGTCCTAGGCATTGAATCACACAGAGACGTTTGACTGAAAATGTCAAAAAGGGAAAAATAGTGGACACTTTCCATAGTGTCATTGAGACTGTGTGGGAGAAAGTTACAAAAAGAACATCCATTTGATGTATTTTATTTCAGAAGAAATTTCAGACATTCTCTACTAGTTCACCAAACATGCTTGGAGTTTCCTCCTCTTGCCACAGTGAGAGGATGATGGCATCTGGTGTCTGTCTGGAATAACCCACACTTTAGGGGAAAGAAAGCACAGCTCATGGAATGGACCTCAAAGCTTGGAGTTGGTAGCAAGTATGTGTTCAGGTTTAAACAAAAGCTCTCAAGAGCAGAAAGCTGAAAGGAAGAGAGGGAGATTAGGATTAGGATGATAGCAGGAAGAATGGTGCAGATCTTCCTGGGCCAGGACTGCAGAGAAGAGCAAGTCCAGAGGGATCATAGGGCAAGGACAGAGGTAGGGGTTGGAAAATGGAAGATTAATCCTGGGAAATGCGGCCTCAGGAAAATGTCCTCAGAGGACGGTCAAATGAGTCCTCAGAACAGGAGGTTACTAGACAAAGTGTAGGGCCAAAGGTAAGAGCAATGGGAGAAGCTACAGAAAGAAGCAGCAATGTACCAGTCACGAAGGGAAGTGGTGAGGTCCCTTCCAGAACCTCCCAGCATGACTCCTTACAGATTTTCCATTAGGGGAAGAGCAATAGAGGCTTGTATCCGAGAGACATCCTTCATTAAGAGAAGGCTGCCACAAAGGAGCTGAACAGCAGAGAAAGAGCAGCTGAGGTGCAGCTTCTGAGTGTGCCAGCCTGGGCTCAGTGTCCACTTTACACACAAGGACCTGGTCGACCAGGCGTTTTCAGCCCCAGTGGGAAAGGACTGCAGCACAGAGTTCTAAATCTGCTTCAGCCAAGAGAGCAAAGGCTGCATCAACCTTTTGCTGACTGCACTTCTCTTCCCCTAAAGGGCCCTGTCAGAAAGGGGGAGGCAGGGCCATCAGATACTTATTTGTGTCCTGACCCTCATGCTGTGCAGACAAGGATGGAAAACGAAGACCCCCGTACTTCCAAGTTACAAATCCACAGTCTTTGATCTGCCTCCTCCCAGGGACCCACCTTCCTGGGCCACTGAGAGACTCCAGGGTCCCAACCTTAGAAAGGGGAGTGTCTGCCAATGGCCTCGAAGCTCTGAGATGTCACATTTCAGGAACCCAACCCAGGACACAGGCCAACCTACTGGGCAAAGCATCAGGGGAAATACCAAACTTCTTTCTACTGCCCCACCCCTTCCTGCCTCCTATGTGAACACGTGGTTAGTGGTGGCTCCAGCATCTGCTCAGGGTGCCTCTAAGGAGCAAAGAGCAGAGACTAAGCCGCTTCCAGGCCATTTCCCTTGGTAACAGAAAGTGGCTGGCCCTGCCTCCAGCCAACACCTCTTTGGGCTGCTGGGCATTCTTGGGGTACTTTTCTCCAATTCTGCATTTTCCCTGTGTGGCCAAAGTTGTCACCATAGGGCTAAATGGAACCAACACGAGGGCAGAAGACCACTGGAGTTAATGGCAAACAAGTAGAAAGACTCCTCACCCACAAAGAAAGCAAGTCTGCTGTGCAGATGGTCCTGGGAAGTTCTCTGCCCAGAGGGAGGGGCAGGGCCACCCTGAGAGGCCTGGGCTCCCCCACCCCCCTTTACAAAGGGATGTTTACTGCTACATCCTCAGATTCTAGCCTCCCTTCCTTGCCAGCCTAGCCTTGCTGGGGAGGGTACCCAAGGCTGTGGCTTTGAAGAGGGGTGTGTTGGAGCAGCAAGGACATTGCTACCACATACCAGATTCCAGTAGAGCATTTGGTCTCTCAGGGACTTTCTGACCTTGAGTGGGCCTTGAGCCTCTTCTGGCTCTACATGAATTTTCAAGGAGAATGGGGGGGGGTTCTGTGGAGTTTGGGGGTCAGCAAACTACACAGCTAGTCACAGCAAACTACACAGCTAGCTACACAGGGACAGATGGCTGCTCCCTTCCATGTTGGCTGGTACCCTCTTTCTGCAATTCAGTAGGTGGGAGTGAGGACCCAGCTTGGACACAGGCACACTCATTCACCATGAAGATCTTTCAGTAAGTGGAAGCCAGAGGGTTTAGGTTTTCCATTATACTCATGGAGGTAAAGTTTGCAATTCAAACGATTACCCAGGCTAGAAGGAGGGATCACTCCTCTACTGTCTGCTGTTGGGACAGGCTGGAACTCTTCCCAGGTAGCCCAGTGAGGAGTCAGCCTCTGGCAACTGGGAGGCAAGGCTCTGTTGAGGCAGGTGCCAACCTGTGCCCTCTGCTTCCCACCCGACCTTTCTTTGTCCCTATCCAAGCCTCACCATTCCTCGGCAACAGAACAGCATGTGGGATGAGGGGATACACAGCTGCATTGTTCTGTTTGTGTCTGGGTCAAGGAGGAGGGTGCTGGTGATCAGGCAGGCCTCTGCAGTCTTCTGTGGCAACTTAGGATCTCCCTCCTCCTGGATAGGCCGAAGGGCCACCAGTTTCCTTGTCATTGCAGGAAGGAAGGAGTTGACCACAAAGCCTGTGCTTGTGTCTCGGGGAGCAGATGATGTGTAAGGGAACAGAGACCCTGCCCTCTCCAGCAGGATGGTGAACAGGTGGGAGGGAATCCACGGTGGGACAGCAGGCTCTCAATCACTGGCCATCCAGCCCCATTTTCCAGAATCAGTGTTGAGGCTTGCCAGAGACCAGACCTCGTCTATAGAAAGCTTTTCCCTCAGTTTCCTCTGCTATAGAATAAGGGAGTCAAATATTTAGTCTCCCAGGTTCCTCCTGGCCTGGGTTTCTCTCAGATTCTGGGCTGGGTTCCAAGATGACTTGCCCTAGTAGCCCCCTGTTGGCAGCTCAAGGACTGAGGCCTGGCGCTGGGGCCTCTGCCAAGGCTTGGTCCAGGCCAAGTCAGCTGTCTTGTGTCGAGGACCTCGTCTGCATGTTGAGGCCTTAGCCGCTTTCCATTTCCCTAATGGCCATCTCAGACAGCCTGGCTCTGCACTAACGGAAGGGACTCACAAATAGAAGGGACTTGGGTCTTTTTCCCCTGGGAAGGAGCCCAGCAGGGTGTGTATGAAGAGAGATGATATTGAGGGGTACACTGGGGTGTAGAGATCACAATCTCATCACCATATGGTACTGGTACAAAAGGTGTCTTTATTGAGGTCTGGGTGAGAATTAGGCACTTGGCCAGAGCAGCAGCTTAAATATGAGGCAAGCAGGCAGGGTCAGCCATGCCCGGGACCAGGCTGGGATGGTGAGGCTACAAGACTGTCCCCAGACAGAAGTCGGGGAGGCAAGAGGAAGGGAAAGGGGCACAGAGCAGTCTGGGCCAGAGGCCTGGTGGGCTGGCCCCATGGGACTGGGAAGGAAGCTCTGGGTGGCAGGTCCAGCAGGGAGGGTTCCAGGCTTTCTTGCTCCACGTGCTCCTTAAGCCCAGACTTGAGCCTCCAGAGGGGCAGCCATACTAGGGGCCTTCTCAGGCTTCACTTCTTCACCTTGGCATCATAGGTGCCCGCATTCTTGTAGGCACTCACATAGCCACTGTCGTCCAGGATGTCCTGCCGTCCAGCAATCCCCTTGCCCTTGCCGCTCTCATCAAAACGCTCCTTGTGGGAACCTGTGTACTTACTGGTGTCGGTCAGCCGGTCCACAGCACCCCCTGTTTTGGCTTTCTGTTTGGACAGAGTTCCCCAGGGACATGTGAGAGGGAGCCTGGCCCTGTCCCACCCCCAGCAGAAATTCCCCACACCCTCCTGAGTAACTGGAGACCAGCGAGGCACTTACAGTGACACCAATGTTGGCTGGTTCCTTGCCTGCCACCAGTTGGCAGATGGCATCGAAGGCCTCTTCCTTGCTCTTCCCCTTGAAGCGCTTGGCAGCCAGCTCTTCCAGGGCCTTCTTGAACTCCTCATAGTTGATGACCCGGGCAGACTTCGCCCTGCCAGGCACCACCGGCACCATGAGAGTTCCCCCTTCTGACGTCTCCTTGGTTCCAGACCCTCCCCCTGCCCCATCTTCTGGGAACATAAGGAGAGGGCTGCCCACAGCTTACTTGACTTTGGAGAAGACGATGTCAACATCCGTCCCCGTCACAGCCTTTCCATCAGCCACCTTGCAATCTTTACACAGCTTGGCCCAGTTCTTGCCGTTCATCTCTTGTCCACTGGCCTTGGGGTCGCCATGGATGGCAAACTTGCGAAAGCTCTCTTCCAGCCCAGCTACATCGGTGCTTGCCGCCATGCCGCCCTGTGGAGACCCACCTCGGTCAGCTCCCATTCAAGCTGCCTGCCCCTCCCCTGGCCCATACTATCCCTGCTCCATTTTTGCTACAGACCCTCAGTCAGATCTGGGTTGCCTGGGGAGAAGGGCCAACACTCAAGTGTCTGCCTGGACCCCAAAGCCCCAAGGAAGAGCTATGGGCAGGAAGGCCAGCGCTGGCTCTCAGCAGGGCTCAGAAGATGAACGCATGATGCCCACAGCACATTGAGAACAGAGTGGCACTGTCCAGAAAGACTATGAGGGCAGCAGCTGAGGCCATAGCTTTGTCTGTCTTTGGCACAAGGCCTGCTTGGGTGGAAGTAAGGGTGGTAGAGCAGCCCTCCTCTGAAGAAGCCTCATGCCAAACTGGATCAGTACCAGGCCAGGCATTCAGTGAGGACAGTGTCTTGGTAAAGGTCAAGAAGATCCAGCAAGGCCCAGCCCTGACAAGGCAGCAGGAGCAAGGGCAGCAGTGCATGCCCTAGGCAGGGGTGCAGCTGGCCCAGCCCAGGCCTTGTTACTATTTGCTATTAAACAAAAACATGAGGGGAGCAGGAACTCGGGGCTGGCCTTCCACAGTTTGTGAAGCCTGGAGACAGTTGCTAAGGGAGGGTGGTGCTGCTTGGAGAGTGTTGCTAAGGACAGGATGGTGTCAGGGCGGCTCAGGGAGAAGCTCCCAGTGCTGCTGGGCTGGGCTGGGCTGAGCTGGGAAACAGGGGCCCATGGGTGGGGCATGCCAGCACTCCCTGTGCCTAGGGCACAACCGTGGCCTCCTGGCCCCTTGCCACCAATTGAGGCCTGTGGAGTTGGGGAGAAGCAGATTTAAGGCAGGCTGGGTGAGGTTGTAGAAGTCCCCCATGCCAGTGGACCATGATCTTGTGCTGTGATCCTTCACCGAAGCACACAACCCCTGGTCTATTGACCGCCCCTCACCACACCTGAGCATGGCGACATCAATCCACATTCCCACAACTCATAGGCACTCAGCCCTGGCTTTCACACCCTCAGCCTGGCACTCCCGGCCACACCCATAGCCCTGCACTTTGACCTGTCCATTCACACTGACCAGCTCTGGGCCTGACTCTCTTCTCAGCTTCCACCTACACGCAGACACTAACCAGCCTGCAGTGAGAACCCTTCATAGATGCTCAGTCCTGCACTAGAGTGTCCCCAATACCCATAGCCCTGCACTGCAGTCCCTTGACCACACCCTCAGCCCTGCACTGAAACTCCCTCAACAAAACAAGCCCTGTACTGAGATCTCCCTGACCACACCATTAGCCTCACTCTACATCCTCCCCATACACAACCTGAAGACCCCCAACCACCCTCACTAGCCTGACTCTGGGTTGCTGACCACACCCTCAGTACTGCCCTTTATCTACACACCTACAGCTCAAGACACAGCCCCCAGGGTTCAACCCACGCTGGCATAGCCATACTCGTGCATGATGCTTGAGACCTTTTGTCCCTCAACCACACCCCACCCTTCACCCTGACCGCACCCTCAGTCTCAGCCACCATCTATATCCCTGCCTCATTCAAGAGCCTCCAGGGGCCACAACCTGGATGGACTCTTTTGCACCTCCTCCTCCTCCTCCACTATCACTGGCCTTGACACAGAAGGTCTCTTGCCGGTGACCACACCCACCCACCTACCCATCACAAATGTGCCTCGGGGATACTGAGTGCCTTGAGATGCCACATTCAGGGGCCTCTGTGGGATCATAGACTAGACACTGCTCTTCCCTTCTTCCAAGATGAAGCTCCTACCAGGGACCCAAAGCCCTGCTTTTGGTTTACTAAGGGTATGTCCAGGGGAGCTTGGGTGCTACAGGATGCTTGTCACAAAGGACTGAGGAACCTGTGCCTAGTGTTCTCTCCTGTCTGTGGAACTCGGGGCTGGTAGCAGCCCTGGGGTCTGCAGACCTTGGGTGGAGTGGCCAGGCTCCTGGAGGGAAGCTTTCCCTCTGCTCCCGCTGGGACAGCTGGAGTCATCAATCACTAGGGCAAGGAAGTGGGGGCTGGGGGTGGAATGCTTGGTGCCAGGGCAGGGCTGCTAAGCTGGTCAGCTCCGGACCCTCTGGGGTTAGGACCCCCCCACCACCACCACCACTTGTGCAGGATATTGATTAGGGTGATCGGCGACCAGATCTCCTACCGGCTTCTATCTTGTGGCTGCTCCTGCAGCCTGCGTTCAGGTGGACCGGACACAGGAATGGACCCACAGATGTGGGGACCAAGCTCCGCAGCTCCGCTCCCTGCCGGCTCCAGGGCGGGACTGCAGCCGGGGCGGCTCCTCCGTATTATCCCCTGTTTCTTGGTCTCCATAGAGACAGTGAGTCCCACCCCCAGGCCGGCTCGGCGGGAGAGTGACCAAGGTCACGCTAGCTCCGCCCAGCAGACCCCGCCCTCTGGGAGTCTCATCCCGCCCCTCCCCCGCAGCCGCTGGTCCAGGCGGTGTGAGCAGCGCTCTCCAGTGGGGACACAGCCCCTCAAGTTCAAGCCGGGCCCTCAACCCTCCGAGACATCCAGCCTCAGGTCGTTAGGGAGCTGGAGCTCGAGAATCGGAAGGTCCCTTCCCTCAGCGACAGGTCTACAGCCCGCTAAGAGACCACAGCTTCCACCCAGTGTGCGACATTCTCCAGCCACAACTCCCAGGTTCTCCAGAACACTGGGGGAGAAAGGGACAACCAGCGAACCTCGAATTCTGGTGCTGTGTGGCAGAGATCTTCAGCTCCCAACCTCGGGGATCAGCGACCTCCTTCCACCCCACCTCTGGCCTCCGCAGTCCAAACCTCAGTCGCCACTGAAAATCCTATCTTCAGGAAAAATAACCTTGCAGGGCGTGGAAGCCCACGACTGTAATTTCAGCACTCAAGAGACTGAAGCAGGAGTATTGACATGTTAAGAGCAGCCTGGGCTACAAATA
>PVHP010007534.1:27932-46798 GCA_004024765.1 Zapus hudsonius
AATAAAAAGAAAAAAAGAAGGGACTGGAAGGATGGCTCAGCAGTTAAAGCACTTGCCTGAAAAGCCTGACTACATGGGTTCGATTCCCCAGTACCCACATAAAGCCAGATGCACAGAGTGGCACATACATCTGGAGTTGGGGTGCAGTGGCCAGAGGCCCTGGCCCATCCATTCTCTCTTCCTCCCTCCTTGAAAATAAGTACATAAAATATTTTAAAGAGAGAGGAAAGCAGGGAGGGAAAATAATGAAAAAATCATCCTTCAGGGAGGGCCTTTCCAACCACCAGACCCATAGCCACCAGTACTGAGCACTGAGTAAACACCTCCATATGACCATCAGGGTAGCCACCCAAGGGACCCACCCTACTCTATTTGTAAGACCCATGTCCTTACCATTACGAAAGTAAACACTGGGCTGGAGAGATGGCTCAGCAGTTAAGGCATTTGCCTGCAAAGCCTAACAAACCTCAGTTCAATTCCAGTGCCCACGTAAAGCAAAATGCACAGTGACGCATGCATCTGGAGTTTGTGTGCAGGGGCTCAAGGCCCCGGTACACCCATTCTCTCCCTCTCCTGTCTTTATCTCTCTCTCTGCTTGCAAATAATTTTTTTTTAAAGACAGTAAACACGAAGTCCGCAAAAGCATAAAAAAGTTTATTGGAGCATCAGGACCAGTAGGGCGGATATTGCTGAGTGGTGGGCAAGAAAGGCCGATCCTCATGGCCCCTAAAGTGCACTCGGTGGGGCGAGGGTGGGGTGTTGCATAGTCAGGCCTTCCAATCCTCCAGCCTTCTCGCCTCTAGGCTCGGCTAAGGCGCCCCAGGCTCGCCGCTGCTCGGGCTCACGAAAACAGCCGGCACGCGTGCCTGTAGCGCCAGGCCGGTCTCTCCGGCCCTGCCAGCCGGGGCACCCAGGGCAGCACTGCCCAGGCGCGTCTGCGCCACTGGAATCTCGTCCATGGACTCGGCTGAGGCCGAGTGGTGGGCGCCTGCAGGGTCAGCAGCTTGCACAGGGCTGGCGCTCGTGGAATCCGAAGAAGAGTTAGAGCTGTCTCCCGAGGCCTGGCTCCCTTCAGTGGATGAGAACATGAAGATACAAGCTGCTGCTGGATTTTACCACCAACCCCCCTCCCTGCAACTAACGGAGCAGGACCTTGCCCAGGAAAGGCACTCACCCCTTAGCCTGGGCAGCGGGGACTCGCGGTCCAAGATCCCAGACCTTGGAAACCTATATATGTGCCGCTTCCTCTTTTTCTGCAACAAGGACAGAGAGAATGGGGCCCTTCCCCAAACCCTACTTTGCAAAAAGCAGCAGAGGCCTGCATCCTGGTAGAGGCTTTTTTTCCATCTCCTTTCATTTGGGTACAGGGCCAAATACAGACTGACCTACCTGGTGTTGGATGGGGGGAGGCAAAGCCAGTGTATCTGGGGAGGAGGGCCCTGGTGGTGGCTCCACTTGGCCTTGAGTGGTAAGAAACTGGGAAGGACTGAGGAGAAAGCAGGAGAGTGAGCTCTGAGTTCCTTCCCAAGTCCCTCCCTGCTGGAGGTCCCCTTCCTGCAGAGGTCAGAAAGGGACTGACTCTTTCCTTGGCTTACCCACTTACCCACCTTTCTCCAACCTCCCATTGCCCTGCTAAGCTAGCAGGAGATACCCCAGGTGGCACTCACTTGGCATTTATTGCCACTGGCCTAGCCTGACCAGTGGGCTCTGGACGCACATGGCTGAAGGTCCTCATGTAGAACTCCAGCTCCTGGGGAAGGTAGGTGTCAGGAGTGGGTCCAGGGTCCGTGAGCCCTGACCCATCTGGTCAGGAACAGCTCAAGCTCTCATTGGCCTCTCTGGAAGCTTGCAGGCCTCATTCCAAGGGCCAGGGGCTGTCTTCCTGGATTTGCCCTTCTGCAGGCTGAGGCTTTAAACACCCATTTCTGGATCTTACCCCATCACCAGGCCTCACTTCCTGTATTCAAGCCCTACCTACTCCATGACAAAAGGACTGCAGACCCTTGTGTCAAGTATGTCCAGGCTAAGGCCATTCAGCCAAGGAGTTGGTAGGGAAAAGGCGCTCAGAGCAGCCTTCTCCTGCTCCTGGCCCCTCCCAGAGCTCCAGCCTCTGAACTGATTATCTCCTGATGAGGACCAGTTGTGCTAATGATAATGTGGGGCAGACCATGCAGTAGGGTGGAGTCCTGGGTGCACCCCTCACCCTCAGAGTACCAGCCACAGTGCTGGCAGCTGGAAAAGGTGCATGTGCTGCACAGGGTCACCATTTCCTCACAGCCCCAAAGGGAAGGCTGTAGGCGATGGAACACACAGACTGCAGCGCCCATGCAGCTCCAGTCTCCAGGCAGCAGCCTGTCTTGCACCGCAGCATGCAGGAGACTGCAGGTGAAGAAAAAAAAAAAAAACAGGGAAAAGCTAGCCAGGGATGGGAAGGGTGTGCATCAGAGGCAAGGGGTATGGCCAGGGAGCACCAGGACAGCTGTCGCCTACTAGACAGCTGTTTCCATGGTGACCAAGGCGTCCTGACTAATGCAGAAAAGACACTGTAACGGCAAGCTGTAACAGCAAGCCCTCTCTAAAACAAGCCTATGTTTGGGAGCAACGGCTCCAGAGAGGGGCCCCTCCCGCATTCCTGCTTGGAGGGGGTGGGAAGGCTGCCTGATAGGGCCATGTTAGTTCTGGGGACCAGGAACAGGGCCCAGCCAGCTGCTGGCTGGCTGCATAGGGGCAAAGAGTGAGGTTCCAGGCAAGCTCCTGCCCAACCTCTGCCAAGACTGACCTTTGGGGAGTACCTAAGCAGAACAGTTCAGGGTCTAGAGGTCAGAGGTCAGTTCTAGGAACTGGAACCTTACCCACATCTCTCTCCTTCTTCAGTGTGAACTCAGCACTCTCTATGGCCCAAAAGAAGGAGGCAAAGCCTACCCTTGTGCCCTTGGGCTTCAAGGTGGGATAGAATCCAGGCCCTAGCTATCTGGAAAAATATGAAATTGTCACCAGGAGGTCTCCTCTCTTCAAAACTGTCACTCAGGGACTAGAGAAATGACTCAGCAGTTAAGACATTTGCCTGAAAAGCAGAAGGATCCGAGTTTTATTCCCTAGTACCCATGTAAAGCCAGATGCACAAGGTGGCACATGTGTCTGGAATTTGTTTGCAGTGGCTGGAGGCCCTGGCATGCCCATTCTCTCCCTCCTGCCCTTCTCGTAAATAAAGTATTTTTTTAATTTAAAAAAAAAACCCTGTCAACAAAAAACAGAAAAAAACACCTGTCACTCAGGATCCTCCCTCTGAGACCTTCAAGCATTCATATATTCCTGGGTGGCAACTTGGCACCTCTCTGCTTCAGCTATCTCCTCTATAAAAGGGGACAAAGCACAAATCTCCTACTGGGTAGGCCTCCCTCTCAAGTCACTTGTAAGTGGAAAAAACAGAAATTAAATTTTGAGGTCCCAAAGTCTAAACAGGAAAAGGACACAGTACCCCAGAGTCTGGACACCCAAAAGCAAGCCTTGCCTCAATGAGCCCATACTCTAGGATGGCTGTCCATGTGTTTATGTGGTCAGTGCTCAGCACCGGGCACCTTTTGTATAGTGGTACAAAAGGGAGTGCTCTACCAACTTCCAGTACTTCCCCAGCCTGGCCCACAGGCAGGGTCTAGCTCTGGTGATGAGAAAGAGAGGCGGGGTCCCTTTCCAACCCGCCCACCAGCCTGTGTTTGTGTCCAGTTTCCATGAGGATTAGGGAACCAGGGCTCAATCTTCCCACCAAAGCCTGCCTGGGCCCCCTGCCTTCCCAGTCCCTAGGGGCTCTGAGGACTGGACTACCTCCACCCCCAGCTGCTGACCTCAGGAAGCCAAGGGGTGTGGGAATAGGGATAGGATGGTCAGCAGCTGGCCTGTTCAGGACAGAGCCTCGGCTAGAGGGTTCCTGCTTTGTTGTATGTGTGTGGAGACCTTAACTTTTCTCAGACCTGCTTCTATTAACTCTTTCTTCAAAAAAATGATTTGTGTGTGTGTATGTGAGTGAGAGAGAGAGAGAGAGAGAGAGAGAGAGAGAGAGAGAGAGAGAGAGAGAGAGAATGAACATGTAAATGGTACACCAGGGCATCCTGACACTGCAAAAGAACTTCCAATGCAAGCACCACTTTGTACATCTGGCTTTATATGGGTACTGGAGAATGGAACCCACGCCAGCAGGCTGTTCAAACAAGCACCTTTAACTAATGAGCCATCTTCCAAGTCCTCTATTTACTCTTTCTATACAACTGTATATTCATCACTAACACGGGTTGGTAACTATATCTGCCCTCTGGGTTCTAAAGTCAAATAGGGAATGCTCCAACCTGACCACTCAGTGATCTGGTCACTGGCTCCTTCAGCACATGCCTGAAGAATGAATGGGCATGTGCACAGGGTTGTAGAAACATAAGCCTTCTCTGGCTCTGCTGAAGGGACCTGTCATCCTTGCCCCCTCTTCCAGCTGCTGTTCTAGGCTTGCTTCCCTTGTATAGTCTCCCATTGGTTCTTACTGCACAGCCACACACATACATATACATGGACCCAGACCCAGACCCATCCCCATCCCCTCAGCCCTCTGGGCCACTTCTATACCTGAATGGGTCGCATCTTGGGGGGACATAATTCAAGCTCCTTGTGGGTTTCCTTTGCTTCCTGAGCTGGGCGGTGTTGTACGATGTACTCATAGGTGGTGAGCTTGTGCCACACTGGCGAAGGGAAGAGGGGAGGGATCAGCAGTGGAGAGGGACCGTGGAGATTAGAAAGGAGAGCAGCCACACCAGTTCAAACTATCCACCAGATTCAAAATTATTCATGTACACACTATGCAGTGGTGTGAGCCCAAGCCTACTACAAACAGCCAGCACTGGTAAAAGACACAATTTCAGAGCTCTGCAGCCCAACATGGTACTACCCTGCAGTCTACAGGTGTGAGGAGACACTTACTGAGATAGATGTGGAAGCAGAGCAGGTGGCCAAGAAGGGCTGTGGAGAGGAGGCCCAGAAGGATGAGGAGGGCAGCCAGGGCCAGGATGGCAGGAGCCTGGGTCTCCACAGGGGCAGCAGGCAAGAACACAAACCAAACATCTGTGTGATTCTTCAGGACTGCAAAGCAGACTGTACTCAGCCAGGAGGGGTGGAAGGGGAGGGTAGTGACCAGAGAGGCCTAGGAAATGGCAGGAAATGTTCCTAGAACCCGCACTGACCTTCAAAGTGTTGATTTGTGCGAAGTCGCATGGGGTTGACAAAGAATTCCACGAATACGTAAGTGGCCACCAGCACCAGGAGCAGGACACCCAGTAAAGCAGATGCCACACTGTGTAGAAAGAGCCTGGCCGAGCCACGGGCAGCTGTCAGCACTCAGGAGCTCCAGCTTGGTAAGGGACAGGAGCTCAGAAGGGCCCATGACTGGAATGGGGAGCCAGGTTCCTGACCCCAAAGCCCCAACTCCTCAGAAGTCAAAGTCATAGAGCCTGAAGATAGGCAACCACTTATCAGGCTCCCCATCTGTCTCTGGACCAGCAAGGTGGAAGACTCCAAATCCACCTCATTCATCCCAGCTGCAAACCAAGCTCATAGCCCTCTCAGCATAGGTGCACACCCGCACCCACACCTGCAGCACCTTACAAAGGACAGACCCAGGGGCTGCCACATTCAGATATGCGCATCCCCCAGACCCCACTCTCACCGATAGTTCCTTTCTCCCACGCAGTTGTTGAGCCACTTGCAGTGGTGGTCGAAGCCGCACACACACTTGTTGCAGGCGCTGCAGTGCTTGGAGCGTGCACTCCTGGGGGCACAAATCACCTCACAGTAGGTCGCACCCCACCGGCCGCAGCCAGGGAAGCCTGGCGCTCACTGCCCACCAGGGCCTCAGCCTGACCGAGAAGACGAGGAGCGCGCGCCCTCTGGCGGATACTCAGGGTGGGACCCCCTCCCTAGAAGGTGCCCTTCAAATCTGAAATGCCGCGGGACTAGGGCAAGTGAGATGGAAGGCAGATGCATCGCGAACTACGTCCTCGTGGGAGGACCCCTGCGCCCACCTTATACACGATACAGGCGTGGAGCCAAGCCAGAAAGCCTAGCTGCTGGAGTAGGGTCTGCATTGTTCTCACAGCTCCTTGCCATGCTAGAGAAATTTTACTGGCATTCTTCCAGAAAACCTTTCTGTGTGAGCTAATATCAAAGGAGCCAAAAAGTGGAGCAAGCTGCCATCTATGGGAACTCACAGCGGGTGAGATGAAGCCACTTTAGTGTAAACAGGGTCTCCCATCCCCAGGTGGCATGGGGACGTGCCCCCACCCAGTGGAAAGCAATTGCCAGCACAGCTACATAGAAACGTGCTGATGGGATCCACAGTCTTAATGCCAAGCTTCAGCACCTCCATGCTGCAGGCCTTTTGGTTTCTGTAGGGAGACAGACCCCTTCAGCCCCACTGCCTGGGTCAAGAGATTCCACATGTGGAGCTGGCCTTGACAGACTGGGAGACTGGACGCTCCAGTTGTGTAGCATAGAGAGGGTCCTACAGAGCTGCAGGCTCCAGCCAAGGGAGGATGGATGCTCCACATGCCGGATCTGCTCAGGGACCAGGAGCCTAACTCTGCTGCTCAGTAGAGGGACACCTCCCAGCTTTCCCAGCAGTGGGCTCTTTCTGTGAAGTGAGAAGATGCTATCCACTGGCAGGGGGAGTTACATACATGGCGGGGTTTTTTGTTGTTTAGTTTTTTTGGGGTTTTTTTGTTCGTTTGTTTGTTTTTGAGGTAGGGTCTCGCTCTAGCCCAGGCTGACCTGGAATTCACTATGTAGTCTCGGGCTGGGATTAAAGATGTGAGCCATCATGCCCGGCTAGTGCGAATATTTTAGCACAGAATATTCTGTCTGAGTCTAAGAGGTTGGGGGATGTCACTGGTAAATTAGTCATTCAGAGATGTTAGCGGCACTGCCAAATGCTTCCTGCTTCTCATCTTTCATTCCCACCACATCCTCACCTCAGGTTACTCCATCAAGATTTCTGGTGTTATTTTGTTTTTTAGATAAGGTCTCATGACATAGCCCTAGTTTCCTGCCTCAGCCTCCCTCTTGAGTATGCAAAACACAAGAGTTCTGAGACATAAGGATAACCATGAAGACCTGGCATGCCCCTCTCTGAATATAGCCAGTGGACCCCCAGGCACACTCCTGGCCCACACATACTGCACCATCACATCTGCACTCACACATCCACATCGCACAGGTTGCAATGCAAGTCTTCAATGACATGTGCGTGTTGACTGCGGTTGAAGATAGGCAGGGGCCCAGAATAGCTCTTGTCCCGCACGTTGGCATCTGCTGGATCGATGGAGACCGCAGTCAGGTGCACCACAAGGTGGCAAGCAAAGATGGTGCCCATGCACTGGCCCAGCAGGTTAAAGACTCACTCCACCAGGCTAGGGGCCCCACCCACTTTCTGTAACCAGAGAACTCACAATGCTGACTTTCTCTATGCAGAGATTCTGCCTGAGCCACTCCTGCCTCATTCCCCAAGACCATCAGATCTCTTCAACACACCCTGAGGCCCCAAGCAGGAGAGGGGCACTGGTAATGGAGTCCACATAGTAGCAGCATTTGCTACTGACACAGAGGGGACTAGCCATATGATACAGGTCATTTCTGGTTTCAGATTCCAGAACAAGTGAGACTGAAAGATATCGTCTCTTAAAGTTCAAAGACTTACAGTTTAAATTCCAAGCTTTTTTTTTTTTTTCCCGCGGTAGGGTCTCGCTCTAGCCCAGGCTAGAATTCCAGGCTGGAATTCACTCTGTAGTCTCAAAGTGGCCTTGAACTCACGGCAATCCTCCTACCTCTGCCTCCTGAGTGCTGGGATTAAAGGCATGCTCCAAGCTTGTTGTTTTTAAGACCAAATGGAGAATCTCTTGCTATCTGTTACTTCCCTAGCCTGGAATCCATAAACATGAAGGCCTTAGCTGGGGATCTGGGATGGTCTCACATTTTTGGAGCTAGCCAGTGGCAGCATAGTTAATTCCTGAAGCTCTCATAAGACTTAACTGAACAAAAGGTAGATGTGTATGCTGACAATTTGCTACAAAATCTGACTGGGTAAAAACTACCAATAGGCAGCTATTATCTTCCCTTCCTCTCTCCATCCACTGACCCATGATTATCTGTCCTCCTGCTAACCAGTCAGATATCATCCCTGCATCATTCAGGATCCACTCATCATTCATCATTTACTCATCAGCTGTCTAATCTCCTTCCTATCCCTCCCAGTTGCCAAATTCCTCTACAGATTTGAATGAGCTGGGCTCTGCCCTAATGTGCTCAATCACCACTGATCTCTGCCTTATGGCCACAGCTACTGGTCAGCTCTGTTACCTCTTGCCTGGGTCACTTGAGAACCTCAGCCTCTGCTCCTCCTGTGCTTCCTTGAGTCTACCCCTCCCTCATGTTCCAGAAACTTAAACTAAGGCCTTGACTTTTCCTACTCAAAAGGCTACAGTGGCTTTCAATGGCTCTCCAGTGGAAGTTCATGGCTCCCTTTTGCTCTGGCTTCTCCAAACCCTTTCTGGTACCACCAACTACTGTATCTTACCATTCCAGCCTCTGTTAGACAGTCAGTGTGGGCAAACAGTTAGCTTCCTGCCTGATCTTATCTTTTGCCCACCCACTGGTACATTCTTTAACTGTTTATAGAGCTCTTTCTTTATGCTAGGCATAGAGGGAGATGGAAAGACTTGTTCCCAAGTCCTGAGGCGCCTACTATATACTAAAACACAGCTATTAGTCAAATAACAGGTTAATTACAATGAAGACAGTCGGTGGGACTATGTGAGTTTATAACTGAATGACCACATTTAGTCTGATGGGGTCTGGAAGGTTTCTTTGAGGAAGTGTCATCTCAGCTGAGACTTGGAGAAGAATGTACAATAGGGCCCTGTCAGGCAATGCAGAGGAAATGGGGGGTGGGGGGGAAGAGGCTGGCTACTGAGGATACTAAGCAGAAAGGTGGCTGAAATATGGTCTCAGCTCATGATTGCCACTAAGAGTTAAGGCTAGGACTAGAGATGGCTCAGGTGCTTGCTTACAAAGTCTGATGGCCTGAGTTCAGTTCCCCAGTACCCACATAAAGCTACATGCACAAAATGGCACATGCATCTGAAATTTCATTTGTAGTAGCAGAAGGCCCTGGCACATCCATACTCACTCTGTGTTTTCCTCTTTCTGTCTCTCTATCATTAAAAATAAATAAAAATAAATAAGAAAGACTATGTTGTCAAATCCTGGCTGTTTGAAAGGAACTAAAGCCATGAACTTGCATATGAGATCTCTTGATGTCTAAATGTTAGAGAAATACATTCTTTTCAGAACACGCCTATAGAAAAACCTGTACATTTTGTGTGCTAATTATCCCTCAAGTTTTACAAAATTTATAGGCCAGATTGGCCTGTTGAGCTGCCAGTTCTTGACCTCTGACTCAGCTGTGTGTTGGGGGTAGGGAGAGGGAAGGGCTTCTAGGCAGAGGCCAGTGTTGTCAAAACAAGGGAAAATAAGGTAAGAGGAAGCTGGGGGGAAAGGCAGAGACATGTAGAAAGCTATGAAGGCCTTATAAGGATCTTGAATCTCATTTCTTAAGGCAGGAAGAAGCCACTAGTAGGTTTTGAACTGGTGAGACATCAGATTTGTTTTATTTGTATGTCTGTTGATTTTGAAAGAGCACTCTGCCTTCAGGGATACAGAAGGCCAGAGGCTTGCTTGGAAACTAAATGGTCATCTAGGTCAGAGAGGCAGGTGGGCAGTGGGAAGGAAATGGGGTAGAACTGGATAAACTGGTAAAATCAATAGGACTTGATGACTATCAGCAGTGGAGAAAAAGGGAGCTAACATATGGAGAGAGGCTGGGAAGACGGATCTGGAAAAGATAATACGAAGTGAGATAACCCGGGCTCAGAAAGTCATCACATGTTCTCTCTCATAAGTGGATCCTAGATTCAAATGTTTAGATTTGTATGTGAGTTGGAATAAAAGTCAGTAGTAGAGAACAGGAAGCTAGAAAGGGGCTATGAGGGAAGGAAGAGAGGAAAGAGTTTAAGGGAAGGGTATAGTAGGTATGCAAGTAAAGGGTCTGAATACTGGGGGGAAATGGTCAATGAGGAGGGGATGGAAGAGAGGAAGGAATGGAAGAGAGGAGGGGTGGGAGAAGTTAATCAAAACTGAAGATTTATGAATAAACTATATGAAAATGTACTGCACTAGCTAATAATATGTATGTTTAAAAAGAGGGCTGGAGAGATTGCTCAATGGTTAAGGCATTCACTTGCAAAGCCTAACAACCCTGGTTTGATTCCCCAGCACCCACATAAAGCTAGATGCACAAAGTGGCACATGCATCTGGAGTTCATTTGCAGCAGGTAGAGACCCTGGCACACCCATTCTCATTCTCTCTCTCTCTCTCTCTCTCTCTGTGCAAATATATAAATAATTAATTTTATTTAAAAAGAGAGAGAGAGAGAGGAGTTTGGGCAGAAGTAATTGGTGGAAGTGGGTACTATTGTATCCAGAAGCCATAGATTGTTATTAGAAAAATTTCAGTGCCAGAGGTGGGATACCCTTGTTGGCTAGGGAGGCCCCTGATGCCCCCAAAATATTACAAGCTATTGCCAAGGCTCTTTGTTGTCCACCAAAATTAGATGGTAAGACCCTATTGCAGAAGACTCCACATACTTGGGCTGCGGGTCACTGAGAAATCAAGCTGGAGCTGAGCTGAAAGCCTCCTCCCTGTAGACTAGCTGTCAGGATGCTGAAAAGAGCCATGCAGCTGTGGGGGAGAAAAGTCATCAACAGTGCTAGCCAGCAGTGGACCCTGCAAGCTTTATAGCTGCCCAGACAGGACAAATGTACCAACTAGTGCAATGGTGGTATGTCTGTTATGGGAGAAACCAACTGTTCTGATTGGACTTGAGGCCCAGTCCATGGGAGAGAATTCCCACCTAAACAAAGCCTATGGCTGGAGAGGTCATAAACCCTAGGGGGAAACTACTACTATTGTTTGGCTAAATGGATATACTATGCCCTCCAAACTGCCTTCGAAATACTTCTGTTTATGCTCTCATATTAATACTCCTCTCACTTTTTGGTTAGAGAAGCTTCTCTTTCTCGTTGGCAGTGACCACTGGGGTGACTCAAAACTCACCAAAGTGCTGAGAAATGACAGTGGAGTGTTCAGCACTGAGACATCTCTACCACACCCTCCAGGCTCAGAGACCATTGCAGAAGACATGGCGGAAAGACTGTAAGAGCCAAAGGAAAGGGAGGAGTGCTTACAATACTATCTTCCAGACACAAAGTGGCTTTCATATTCATGAACTCACAGTGGCTGAGACAACCTACACAAGACCTGCATAGTAGGAGGAAAAAAATTATATCAAAATAGAAGATTGACTAGTTGGAAAGAAGGGATTCAGTGGAGGGGGGATTTAGGAGGGGAGAAAATGGAGATTATGATCATGGCATACTGCTTATATATTTATAGTTGTCAATAAAAAGTTGTTTAAGTTTTTCTTTGCCTTATTTTTAATTTTTTTAAATATTTTATTTATGAGAGAGAGAGAGGTGCACCAGGGCCTCCAGCCACTGAAAACTCCAGACACTTGCACCATCCTGTCCATCTGGCTTTACGTGGTTACTGGGGAGTCAAACGTGGGTCCTTCTGCTTTATGGGCAAGCACCTTAACCACTGAGCCATCTCTCCGGCCCGTAATTTTTTTCTTTGAGGAAGGGTCTCGCTCTAGCTCAGGCTGACCTGAAATTCACTCTGGAGTCTCAGGATAGCCTTGAACTCATGGTGATCCTCCTACCTCTGCCTCCCGAGTGCTGGGATTAAAGGCATGCGCCACCATGCATTCTTGACTTAAACTAAACCTCATGCTATCTCCCCTAAAGGACCTGAGACCACTGGACCCCTTTATCTCTTCCTCTTCCAAAGGTGGCCACATTGAAAAAATAAGATAAAAACAACAACAACCACACACATACAAACAACCATCACCTCCTGAATGGTCATGGCTTCAGAAAGCAAAAGTTGTTTAAAAAAAGAATATGTGCCGGGCGTGGTGGCGCACGCCTTTAATCCCAGCACTCGGGAGGCAGAGGTAGGAGGATCGCCATGAGTTCGAGGCCACCCTGAGACTACAGAGTGAATTCCAGGTCAGCCTGGGCTAGAGTGAGACCCTACCTCAAAAAACCAAAAAAAAAAGAATATGGAAAAAAAACATGAAAAATAAAGATAGTTTATATTTTAAAACACTTATAATTTTTCCATGGATTTATACTTTATGATGCATTTTTGCTTTATTTTAAATTAATATGATTTAAATTGAGAAAATATAATTTTATCTTTTTAAAAAGAGAAAGAGAGAAAAAAAAAGAGAAAGAGAGAGCCAAGAGTGGTGGTGGCGCACGCCTTTAATCCCAGCACTCGGGAGGTAGAGGCAGGAGTATCGCCATGAGTTCAAGGCCACTCTGAGACTACATAATGAATTCCAGGTCAGCCTGGGCTAAAGTGAGACCTTGCCTTGAAAAAGAGAAAGAGAGAAAGAGAGAGAGAGAGAGAGAAAGAAAGAGAGAGAGAGAGAGAGAGAGAGAGAGAGAGCACGTGCTCTGAAAGCAGAGGTAGAAGGGTTGCTGTGAGTTTGAGGCCAGCCTGGAACTGCAGAGTACAGAGTGAGTGGGCTAGAGACCCTACATCAAAAAAGGGGGGAGGGTGCTGGGAGAAAGGAAAGTGTGAGTAGCAAGTGTTGCTGGGCATGTGCTAGGTTGCTATAATAACTACCTCCTGATTCCAGGGCTGCTGTCTGAGCCCTTACCTCACATTTACCATGGGGTGTGACTACTACATCCAACCTACCATACCAGTCTTTCTTCCACCTGACCCCTGGGCACCCAGACCTCATCTTTGCATCCCTAAAGCCAAGGCCCATAGTGGGAATTTAGTACACACCAATACCCTACTTCATTCCTCAGGAGCCCTGGTAGAGCCTACAAAAGGAAGGAGAATTTGATGGGAGGAGTTGTTGTCAGAACCATATAGCCCTCCCTAGTCAGGCTGCCAGATTAGGTAGCTCTGGGAGCCTCTACATGACTCAAAGTAGATGGACAACAAATGTGGGAACTCCAACCCCTGAAACCATTCCACTTCCTCAGTCAGGCTGCCTTACCTGCTGTGTGCTGTGTCAAGGCTACTCTGAGACTACATAGTGAATTCCAGGTCAGCCTGGGCTAAAGCGAGACCTTGCCTTGAAAAACAAAGAGAGAGAAAGAGAAAGAGAGAGAGAGAGAGAGAGAGAGAGAGAGAGAGAGAGAGAGATCTGAAGGCAGAGGTAGGAGAATTGCTGTGAGTTCGAGGCCAGCCTGTGAGACCTCAAGAAGTTACTTAATTATATGCTCTGAGACCGTTTCTTTACTGGTTAGATACTCCTTAGAGGAATATTATGAGGATCAAATGAAAAGCACTCAATAAGTGCTACATTTGTTTACTGTTATTTGCTCTGATCCTCCTCACTCCAAACCATGCAGTCATTCATCTGGTTTCCTTGATACCCTCATGGTAGAAATCAAGTAAATTCCAAGTTGGGACAGAACCATTCCAGGCCACAAGTGAGAGTCACATGAAGTGGTTCAATTAGTCACACTGAGACCCATTGGTCATCTCAAGGAAAGTCTTTTCCATTCACAGAGCTGATAATCAGGCCCTAGTGAACCGCTAAGTCCCTGAATGACACTGCTCCTATCTGAGGATGACAACCTTCTCTGGGGTCCCTCTCTACTCACCTTGTCACTCACCAGTCCAAGGATCTTTCAAAAACTCATGCTTATATTAATATCTGGCATTCCTTAGTGCTCACACCCTACCTAATGTGCCCTCATCCACCCACCCCTTAGTAAAAACAGAAGCTTTCCTGGCACACAAGAAGGCTAAGGCCCAGGAGCTGGAGAAGCTGAACTGATATGCACATCCCAGAACAGTCAGCAGGACCAAGCTCCACTAGCTTATGACACTGTGCCCTGGGCTCTCCATTCTGCCCCTGTCTTCTTTCCCTGAGGAATCCTCTCATGAAGCCCATGCCAGGACATTATCAAAGGAACTCTCTAGAAAGGGGCATACAAAAGCCTACAGCACCCCATGCTCAGTCTTGTAGCTATATCCTCTGCTCTTGGGGGCTTGGGCAAGTCCCTGTTGTCACTGGTCCAGGAGCTTGCAGGGCATTTCTATATCACTTCTTGGCATATTCAACCTCACCCTAAAAGGTTCTGGTTTACAAAATCAGTGATCTTATAAATAGTTCTGGGTTTAGCATAATAATCTGTCTATAAATAAAACCACATTTTAAATATACCAAGAAACTTATATGAAAGAATTGTTCCATGACAAATTCTCTCACGAGATAGAATAATTAGTCCCTACCGCCCCATTTCTACCTGGGATTGAACCCAGGTCCTTGCACATGCCAGGTAGTATTCTACCAACTGAGAACTGCCCAGCCCTAACATGCTATGTCTTTAGCTCAGGTATGATCAGTCAAAGAAGCTTTAAGACTGTCAGTTTCTGTGGCACCACAGCTGGTGGAATTTTAAATGTTCTGAGGATCTTTAGGGCTGACCATTCACTCTACCAAAAGGGAGGTCAACTGGGAGATTTAGGACTGGAGGGTGGAATCAGCTGGGCCCACCCTGCTCTGCACTGCCCTGTGAAGTTTAGGCCTCTGTCTGCTATCTGTCCATTGTGCCTACTCTTCCATGTACCAGCCCCACACATTCCCAAGGATACAGCATAGCCAGCAGGTACCCAGTGGTGAGGCAGGAGGGGAACAAGGACCCCAAAGCCAATCACCGCGAAGAAGAGATACAGCAGCCAGGCCACGATCTGGAGCGGATGAGGGGGCCAGCTCCACCCATTCCGGCGGGACCGCTGGCCCTGGAGCTCCGGCGACGGTCCGCTGGCCTGCGCAGGCGCCGTCCACACATTCTTCTCAGGGGCTGTCTTGTTGGAGGGCTTGTTGCAGATGTTCATCTCCAGAGGGAGAACAGTAGAGAATATAAGCCCAAGAAGGCCCCCAATAGGAGCTCAGGGGGTCCAGGCGTAGCCAGGATTTAGCAGGGGGTAGCAGCTGGGACATGAGGCCACTTCCAGACTACTTTTTCAGGGGGCCCTAGGGTCCTAGCCCAATAGAAATGTGCAGTGGGGGAGGGTAATGAAGTGCTGTTCCAAAGCCCCAGAGCAGGCTCTGGCCCCAGCCTGGCCAGGACAAGGGAGGAGGGTCCAGGGTTATTCAGGACACAGTGTGGCTGTCGGCTGTCTGTTACTCAAAGTGCTCTGTCTCCACAGCCATCAGAGTGAAACTCAATAAGACATGTTCTCATCTGGTAACAATATCAGGCTGGGGCCAGAGCGATGAGAACACATGCTGATTCTGTTAGGATTAGTCACCTCCATCCTGAGGTCCAAATGCAAGTGTCAGAGAGGGCCCCCTTATCCTCTGCTAAGGAAAACAAAGTGTGCAAAAAGGAGATCTGCCTCCCCTGCTCTGCTCAGCAGATACATAATCCCTTTAGGACCAGAGGCCCAGAACTTCCCTGTGCTTCAGAAAGGCTAAGACTTCTTGGCTGGGGACAAGCCAGCAAACAAGAGAGCAGAGAATTCCTCTTTGCTTCCTTCTAGAAGAAATGACCACGTTTCTCTAAGTAAATCTGGGCCTGGTGTACTGATTTACCCAGAAAGATGGGCTAATGTGATTTCATTTGAGGGAGCTCCAGGAAAGGGAGGCCGTGGCCAGAGCCAGACTACTAGATGGCAGTAACCGCATACCCACCAACAGCAGGCCATGAATGTCCTCTTATAGAAGGAAGCACTCTACCCACCAGTAAATTCTGGGCCCAAGCGGGACAACATCCCAGGCAGGCAGTGCCATGTACCTAAGGAGACAGGCCAGCTCTGAGCTGAGCTATTGACGGGAAGGCCAGAAGCTAAGGACACTCCTTTCAGGATCCCCTACCCAGCAATCTGACTGTCACAGTTTGAATCTAGATGCCCCCCACCCATCAGCTGCTGGTGCTATGTTGGATAACTCTGGGAAGTTTGAGAGGTGGGACCTAACTAGAGGAGAGGGGTCACTGGAGATGGGCCCTTGGGGATGTTATTTCTGCTCACTTCCTGCCATGCACTCTACTTCTGTTCTGCTGTGATGTGGACAGCTTCTGCCAACCACGACTGCATGTTCCATTATGCCTCTCCTTGTCATGATAGGCTGAGACTGTCTGAAATGTGAGCCAAAACAAACCTCCTTCCTTAAGTTGTTTTTATCAGATATTATCACAAGTATGCAAAAGTAACAAATACACTAAGTAAAAGAGGTATCCAGGTCACCCCAGCACATCTGCCTGAAATAATTCTTACTTCACAGTCCAAGTAAATGTAACTAACCAGGACAGCCTGGGCTAGAGTGAGACCCTACCTGGAAAAAATAAATACTATTATACTGGGCTGGAGGGATGGCTCAGTGGTTAAAGGTGCATATTTGCAAAGCCTAACAGCTTGGGTTTAATCCCCCAGTACCCACATAAAGCCAAATGCACAAAATGGCCCATGTGTCTAGAGTTTGTTTGCAATGGCAAGAAGCCCTGGCAAGACAGGCATAGTGGCACACACCTTTAATCCCAGCACTCGGGAGGCAGACGTAGGAGGAACACTGTGAGTTCAAGGCCACCCTGAGACTACATAGTGAATTCCAGGTCAGCCTGGGCTAGAGTGAGATCCTACCTCGAAAAACCAAAAAAAAAAAACAAAACAACAAAGTGACAAAGTACCTAAGTCATCAGAGCCCACTATTATATCTCTCATACAGTAAAGCTTTCCCTAGCATCCCAAAAGGAGTCAGGGCCCTTGTGTTCAGTCTTTACTTAGACTATCACTTTGCCATTTGGAATATCTTGCCATTCCCATGTCCATCCCCATGTTTCCCTCAAGGGCAGCAAACCTGCTATGATTCATTCACCTCTGTCCCCAATTCTCCTCCCTGAAACACTAGGAACCTTACCTTGTACATAGTAGATGCTTAGTGAATGCTTGCTGTCTTGAAACATCTGAAATAAAAAGAAATGTTGGTAAGGTAAATGATGTGGAATCCTGTCCCCCTAAGTCACGTGGGCTATTCTACTCTGCCTTCACTCCTCCCACTCCAGCCCCCTTTCACATGGCCATGACATAACTCAATGTTGCATTCTTCAGCCTCACTTTCTCTGCTGACTGGCTGTCACTATGACTGCTGGACATTTACTTACAGCCATGCTTCAGCCTACCCAAGCCTCAGAGCCTTCTACAAGGCCAAGCTTGGCAGTATTGAAGTCATCTCTGAACAGCCTCATTTCAAAGCTAATGGAGGGATCTTGGTTTTTCTCAGAGTCTCAGATGGAGTCCTCTGATCACTTAATCTTGTATTCAGTAAGAAGCACACAAGGAGAGAAGACAGGTCTAGGTTTGGCTTTTGTTTTTACACTTACTAGCTGACAGGCCTAAGTTTCCTTATCTGAAAAAGTGGGATTATCCCCTAGCATTGTGTACAGAACAATGACACTGGAGGCTCACATGATGCTGATAGAATTACCCATAAATAGTTCTCCAATGTGTCTCCTAGCCCTAGGATACATCGTCTACTTTGAAGTCTTGAGTTCTCTCTCTCTCTCTCTCTCTCTCTCTCTCTCTCTCTCTCTCTCTCTATCTCTCTCTCTCTCTCTCTTGTGTGTGCGCGCGCGCGTGCTTTGTGAAGTTTTGAGGCTTTTTTGAGGCAAAGACTCTCTTGTCCAGACTAACCTAACTTTGTAGCCTAGATTGTCCTCAAATTCATGGTGATCCTCAGCCTCACAAGTGGTGAAATTATAGGTATGTGCCACCACACCTACCTAGATTGAGCAATTTTTTTTTTGGTGTTTTGAGGTAGGGTCTCACTCTAGCCCAGGCTGACCTGGAATTCACTATGTAGTCTCAGGGTGGCCTTGAACTCATGGTGATCCTCCTACCTCTGCCTCCCAAGTGCTGGGATTAAAGGCATGTGCCACCACGCCCAGCTTCAGATTGAGCAATTTCTTACACCAGAAACTGGAAGGGAATTTGTAAGTCAAAAGTTCAGTGGTGGGCTGAAGAGATGGCTTAGTGGTTAAGGCATTTATCTGCAATGCAGAAGGACCAGAGTTCAATTCTGCAGTGCCCATATAAAGCCAAATGCAGTCCATTTGCAGAAGCTGGAGGCCCTGGTGTGCCCATTCTCTCTCTCTCTCTCTCTCTCAAATATATTTTTTAAAAATGTTCAGTGGTATTGTCTAATTTCACTGAGTGCAATAATAGTACCAGGCCTTTAACAACAAAGCAGGTTTTTCCATCCATCTAGTAGAGGGTATATTCTTTTTTAAAAAAAATATTTTTTTATTTATTTATTTGCAAGCAGGACCAGGGTGAGGGAAATAGACGCTCCAAGGACTCTGGCCTCTATAAACAAGCTCCAGATGCATGCACCACATTGTGCACCTGGCTTTACGTGGGTATTGAGGACTCAAACCCAGGCTTTCAGGTTTTTCAAGCAAGCACCTTAAACATTGAGCCATCTCTCCAGCCCCCAAGGGTGCATTCTTAAGAGTGGCTTTTGTAGGCAAACGTTTCCTGGGCGTTTTACCACCAGAAGCATTCCATTTGCAGGCAGTCTGCTTTGTTCAAGTCATAGAGAGATCTCCTTACCCTCCTCCTCTGGTTGAGCTTGGGGAGCTAGGCATCACAGACTAACTGCAGCCTGGTTGTAAACATAGTTCTTTGC